>CM071949.1:7500-315000 GCA_036784905.1 Acrossocheilus fasciatus | reverse complement strand
TACTCATATTTTAACATTATTTAAAAAAAAAAAAAAAAAAAAAAAATATATATATATATATATATATATATATATATATATATATATATATTTATTTATTTTTTTGGATAAAGCAAGCAAAGGTTTCAGAGCAAAAAGTAACGTGGACCACAAGCTGAAGGTGAATGTTTGTACAATTATACTAAAAGGCCTTCTGCTTGATAAAAAAGTATAAACTAATTTATATTCCACAGAAATGTGTGCATCAGGTAAGACACGGCAGGCTTTGGAGTCACCTGTCATTAGTTCGCTCCCATGATTCATGGACTGGATCTGTCCGGCCTTCTTTTTCGGCGAGTTTCCTCTCTTTGTCCATGTAAGCGCCTCTGACGAGTTTAACGCCGAGGCAGAAAGACTGATCGATGGACGCCTGAATGGCATCAAGCAGCAGATTCCTGGATTCCTGGTCAAGACACACACAAAGTATATCTATAACGCCATTAGGAATATAAAATGTGCTTTTTGTACAGTAGAGGGGTTATATTTTTAAATACTGCTATTTTAATTTGTTTTAAAAACATTTTAAAAGAGAGAAATGTTAAGATGTAACGTGTGAAAGCTTGCGGTGACCTTCAGGTAGCACTGATGCGTGTTCCAGATCCAGGCGCTCTGCTGGTTGAACTTCTTCATCAGGGCCGTGGTGATGAGGGACAGGGCAGGATTCATGTACGTGTACTCCGCATCCACCAGCACTCGCACTTTATTAACACTCGCCTGCGAACACACAGCGTTTCCGCTCAGTCCCAGCGCTGAAGTCTTTCTGTTCACTCGGGTTTCAGGTTTAGTACCTCTCCTATTCTGCCGAGTCTCCGGAGGCCCAGCAGGAAGTGTGTGTTCTCACTCTCCGTCAGACCAGCAAACGTCAACTCCTGCCGGTTAAAAACAACACCATCTAAAGCAATACATACTAAACAACAGCTGATTACAATAAGCCTGTGACGTTCGACAGAGAAGAACGGATCATGTCTGTACCTCTCCCTCCATGGCTCTCACGAGCGCGTTCAGATCACACTGCTCTGTCTTCAGCAGAGACGTCAGCTTCACCTGAGCAGGAATTCATATAATTACTCACACTGCTAGCAACATCTGTACTCTAAATAGAGAAAAGGACAGCAATAACAAAAACAAAAGGACAGGATCATTCTGTCAAAAGTACATATCAAACAAAGAAGCTGAATCGTTGTTCATCTCGACTCATATGAAGCGGTGAAACACTCACACACAGCTCCGGGCTGACGAGAGCGGTGATCTTCAGCTGCATCATGGGATTTTTACTCCAGCCTTTGCTGTGAGACATGTGCACACACTCCAGCATGGCCGCCAGGTTATCTTCATATCGACGTTCCCTGCGGATATAAAGTGTGCCATGATCAAAGTCCTTGACAATGAAATACATTGTTCTACAACCTATAGATGCAAAAAGAACAAAGGTAACCAGATTGTATCTTATTAATGCAATATCAAGTTTCATGCAGGTTTTAGAAAAAGAAAGAAACAGCATTGCTACAAATTCAGCATTCCTAGAAAATAATTGCACAATGGGTTGGGAAATTAATGCAAAGTCAAGGCCAAAAAAAAAAAAAGCCTGAGAAATTGATAATGTGGAGCTACATGTCCAGGCTCACTGGGTCCCACGGTGCAGCTCAGCCCCTGGGCTTAGAGGGTCTGGTGGTGCAGGTGCATATCTGGGCTCAGTGGGCCTTGTGGTGCAGCTCTGCTTCTGAGCTCAATATATGCTTCAGTTTTGACACGAATGCTTAGTGTAAGCGTACTCCTGACAATTGCCAAACAGAATCAACTCCCATTGAAAAAAATAGTTTTTCTTATTCGAAAAGCTATTTTACTCGGATGTGTGTCAAAATAAAGAAGAAAAGAATCACAAGTTAATCCTGTGGTGCTGCTCTACTGTACCTCCACGCAGGGTCCGAGTTTTTTTTATATTTCCATGACTTTATTAGATTGAAGTGTTTCTCATAAATCAATGACAGTATGTTTTACATATTTACAAAATAGGCAGTCGTGGCCTAATGGTTGGAGAGTTGGACTTGTAACCCAAAGGTTGCATGTTCCAGTGCGTGTGTGTGTGTGTGTGTGTGTGTGTGTGCGTGTGTGTGTGTGTGTGTGTGTGTGTGTGTACTTAGGATGGGTTAAATGCAGAGCACAAATTCCGAGTATGGGTAACGTCACATGTCACGTCACTTCTTCTTCACTTCATATTAATATGCCCTCATAAAGACAAAAACGGTGTCTTACCCGGTGCTCTCTCCCAGGTCCTCTTCGATGGGGATGGCGAGCATGGGGTGGAGCCCCAGCGAGCTCATCTTCTGCATGGAGTCTGTGATCTCAGCCTCTGTTTCGCCGGCCACAAACTGAGCGTACACAGACGGACGCACGACCATGCAGAAACATCGCTGGCCCAAAACCTTCCTTGTAATGGTCATCAGCTTCGTTAGACATGAGATAATCAGACACATTAGTGTAATTAAATGTTGTCAAGGGAGCTCCTGTCAGATAGCGCTACACACCATGTGACTGTAGTATGCAAAATTTCAAACAAATTATAGTTATGATGTTCTAATCACTTCAATGACACTACTTGATATGTTATAAGCATGAGTGTTTATTATCTACAGCAATATTCTTAAAGTTACTCAGAGAACTTATGTTACGGGTGTAGATATAAGAGATATAATAGATCAGATTAGCCATATCACAGTGTACTAGATCCCATACCTACTGATCTATCCAGAGAACTGCTCTATAGCCTATTCTCAGTGTTATATTTGTCTCCTGATCTCTAGGTCAGGTCTTGAGAAGCTTCAATCTGGCGGATATTAAGCCTCTCATTAAGAATCCACAACTAAAAAAGATTTGTTTTACCTTCTCATTTGTAGTTACTTTAAGGTATTTCTAAAATATTTTTATTACCTTGTGTGTCAAAAACGGACATTTTTCACACACACACACAAAAAAATCTTGTTGCAACATTTGACAAAAATCAAGATTGAATATATTTGATCAAAATCCCATGTTATTAAAGATGAAGTGCTATGCAGGCTATTTAAGACAATATTAGCTGATCAGACGGCAATGCTGACCTAAAACACAAAATATTTGCCCTCTCTCTCTTCACCGTTCCCACGACTGCGGGCGGCAGATCCTTCTCCTATTTAGCACCCAAACTCTGGAACAGTCTACCTAACACTGTTCAGGAGGCAGACACACTCTGTCAGTTTAAATCTAGATTAAAGACCCATCTCTTTACCCTGGCGTACACATAACACACTAATACGCTTCTATTAGTCAAATCCGTTAAAGGATTGTTAGGCTGCATTAATTAGATCAACCGGAACCGGGAACACTTCCCACAACACACAATGTACTCGTTACATCGTAAGAAGAATGGCATCTACGCTAATATTAGTCCGTATCCAGATCAGATGGTGGATCAGCACCAAGAGATGACCCTGAACATCAGCGGAGATCAGGACACCCAGATGACCCCCAGAGACAGATCCCCAGTGAAGACCTCGTTAACTAGACAGCCATCGGGACAAGACCTCAGGAACCAGAGGAGTCCTCTGCACAATCTGACTCTGCTGCAACCCAGAACTGAACTGCGGGTTTCGTCTGGTCAGAGGAGAACTGACCCCGACTGAGCCTGGTTTCTCCCGAGGCTTTTTTCTCCATTCTGTCACCGATGGAGTTTGGGCTCCTCTGGCTTGATTAGTTGGGGACACTTAATTTCCAGCGATATCGTCGACTTGATCGCACAGATACTATTAGAACTGAACTGGACGATGACATCACTGAATTCAATAATGAAATGCCTTTAACTGAAAATTGAGTGTTTAATCTTGTCATTATACATCATTGACACACAATTTTCTGATATTGTAAAGTTGCTTTGACACAATCTGTATTGTTAAAAGCACTATATAAATAAAGGTGACTATCTCAGACCTCAAATACATAAAATATTACCCTTTTTAGACAGTTTAATAAAGAGTAAAGAAAATACTTTTCCAATACAAATGACCAGTCTATCTTTTCATAACTGAATATAAAAAGTCTACAACCAGCCCCAGTTCTTTATTCACCCTTGTAAGACCCCCCCCCCTCCCCCCTCATAAAAACACTTTCTCATTGGATCTAAGCAAATTTCATAGGTGACCTATTTTGATTTTAAAAAAGTGAGTTTTCACCTAAAGTTGTGGAGTTTGCATCTAATCTTACAGTGGTAAAGGTACGGAGTGCAGCAAGGATCTGTATTAGGACCTCTCCTGTTTTTGTTTTACATGCTGCCTCTTGGAATTATTATTAGAAAACATGGAATTAGTTTACACTGCTACAGAGATGATTCTCAACTATATTTTTCTTCTAGATCAGATGAAATTTAAACATTTCCTAAGCTAACGGAGTGTGTCAAATGACTTTAAAGGTCTTTGCTGATTCAGTTAGTGAGTGATTCATTGGCAGTTCACAAAAATATAGCTGTTGCCTCACCTTACCACAGTTATTAACCAGCGCAGGGAACGAGCAAAGCCTGAAGACTCCGAGAGCTCGGATCAGCTCCCAGAAACTCTTCACCTTGAATGCTTGAGGATCCTCAAAGGTCAGAAAGTCAGGTGATGAGGGGTCACAGAGGTCTCGGTCTCGTTTGGTCGGCAGGGACTGAGAGGCAGCCACGCTCTTGAGCCGCACAGATATAAAGCGACTGAACACCGGCGGCCGCAGGAGAGAACACATCTCCACCGCTCTGATGAAGATGCTAAGAAAAGTCGTTTTGATAAAACCTAAAGTGGTGAACTATTAATCCCTGTACAGAGCTAATCTTAAGAGCTGCAGAAGTGAGCCACAGCAGCAATATGCTTCAATATTGTGCAATTTCAATTCTCACTCAGCAAACACCGCAGCTCATGTGTTGTATATTCATGCAGCCACCTCAACATATATGGACCGACACGTTTTGGTTTCCACACAGATCTCTACAGACCAGACATCAGCGGCACCTGTAAGCAGATAAACATTGAAAAGAAACAAGAGTTTCACTTCAGTGTCCAAATCCATAAATATACCACTGAAGTTGTTAGGAAATTAGAAGAAATTCTCTCACCTGTAATTATGGATTGCAAGACTCACACATGCAGGTTCTGTGCAATGTTTCCAGTGCAAACAAACAGAGAGGATGAGAGCAAATGAACAGGACCTAGAGAGGGAGGTTCGTTTAGGCATGTTGGTTAATGACTGACTGCCATTTGAACTTTGGGACATTAAGGGTGAGGGGCAGATACTTTGTGCCCCCACTTCTCTGTAAAATATGACAGAGCATCAGTACTTGTGTATTTTAAAATACTTTGGATTTGGAAATACACTATATACTTCAAAACCACTTTAAAGTCACAGCATAGCTAATTCATATTGAGAAAAGCACTAATATTACAATTTCATCAACAACTGCATTTTTTTTTGTTTTTGGATACATAAAAAAAAAAATGCCAAAAATGCAGCAGAAACGATAAGCAAGGGAACAGAGCAGATGTCAGGCTGACCTTGCATCCCGGTGTTCAGCAGAGATGTGTTGGACAAAAGACTGCGCTAGACTTTGTCCTGAATAGTCAATACTCACAAACAAGAGCCAAAAATTAACTCCAAAACCCCTTCGACTTAGTTTCCACCAGAATAAAGTCATTCTTGAGTTATTCTAAAATTACGTGATGTCACACTATCACAGGTCTCATTGTGCAATCTGACTTTAACTATGACCCTCTCACTTTGGTTATACAAGCACTATATTAACCCTTGTATTGTATTTGATTTCTGGGTATGATTTTGATGGAGCGGGTCAAATTGACCCTAATTGCCTTCAATGCAATTCCCTAAATTTCACATTATTAAAAACAAGAAGGAATCAGGTATGAACAGAATAATTTTAATATCAGTATATGTCACACAGTGCAAACAATTCATCAAAAAGTATGATTTTTTATAAATGTGTTTAACTACATTTTTTAACCCCTTAACTGCTACCGTCCCGCTGGTAGAAGTTTACTACTATGCTTTACTACTTTATTACAATTAAATTATTATATTAATATTATATTATATTACAAACTACATATCGTTGGAAAGGTCTAAGACTCCTAAATAGATATTTTATCACTGTTTTTTGTTACAAATTATGTAGGAACAGTAATAGACTAATTTATGACAAGAGTGCACCTCAAAACATATGCTACATCATAATGGGAGTTCTGACCTTCGTCACAAAATTATTTGTTGTTTGATTGTTCCCTTTAACATGTTTTAGTAATCATCATAAATTAATGTCAATTTACAGAGTGTATAACAGTCTTTTAGAATCAAAACTTTTTATAATCTTGACAAAATACATATCGCTGGAAAGGTCTGAGTCTAAAGATTCCATATTTGGTGGTTATTTTGTGATAGAAATAATATTAAGAGAAAAATTTATATGTGTTTGACAGAAAAATTGCATATAAAAAAAAAGAATCAATGGAGTTTGAACGGCACCTGGAGGCTAGTTTTTGTATAACGCCTAAAAAAAAATTGCATAGGAACCTCAATTTTTTTTATATCAACTTCAAATTTGGAACAACTTATTTAGACATGTTCATGGCCCTAAATGAGAAAAAGTTACAAAATTTCTGGAAAAAAAGATGTTAAATAGTATTTCATATTCATTGAAAATAGAAATTAGAGCTCACTTTTACCATCCGAGTCTGAGAAAGTCCTTTTCAGCACTGAAAATAATGAGAAAAAGCTAATTTTTTCCCTTTCAAGGGTAGTAAAACACCAACATAACAACATACACCCAAGACATATATTTAATTTGGGGCTGTACAGTTGCCTTGAAACAACTAAAGAAAGTGGGTCAAATTGACCCGGAACATCAAAATCATCAGAAAATTGTGCGCACACTTCAAAACACATCAGTGTATCCTCACTTCACACACATGTTCATGGCCCTAAATGAGAGTGTCACAAAAGATCAAGAACAAAATCACAGATTAACTGGTATTTTGGAACATAATAAAAGGGTTAATATGATTTTGATAAGGTTCCCTTTAAGTACCATCTGTGAATAATGTTGTACATACATTTACTTCCCTGCAAAGAATTCATTGTTCCATTACTTATTTTGGTTGGTGGTCACCATACGCTTAGTCTTCACTGGCTTAAAATCATCATATGGCTCTACAGCGTTTAGTAAATGTTTATGTAGGTCAAGCGCTTGCAGATCAGTGAAGGTCTGTGGGTTTTGTGGGAGAGTTTTATACACAGAAAACGTGTTTTGTTTGAACACCTGCTTTCAAAAACCTGATTTCTCACTGCTAACTGGCTAGACTTGTTAAACTAGCCTTTTAGCATGAATCTGCTCAAAGATACAGCAAACAGACCACGATAACCCTGACCTGGGATCAGATGTGTGCGTCTCAAGCTTCCAACAATCTAATATTTTAATCTTTGCAAAAGCATTTTTATGCAGTTTCCAATATTGCAACAGACTGGCTCTACTCCGCAAACAGTTATATCTGGATTACCAAACGCATCAAATACAAGAGCCATCGGGCGAGATGTTATTAACACAAGACCTCAGCGGATGGGGATCCACTCACAAACACTCATTCACACGACCTGGAGCTCACTGCTCGTGCGCGAGGGGTTCAGGGAAGCCAGGACGGGATAAGAGTTTGTCAAAGCCAGAATTGTTGGAAAAAAGTCCCGATTACCTTTGAACTTTGATTACACAGAATGGTGAAATGTAAACTCAGAATTTCTGAGAAAAAGGCAAAATTGAAAGAGTTGTAAGTTTATAACTCCTGAGAAAAAAAAACATGCAATTTCAAGATATAAACATGCAGAAAGTCAGAATTGTGAGCAGTTAAATTATTATTTTTTTAATTCCATGGCAGAATGAAGCTTTCATCATTTCGGTAGGAATTTGAAGATGAAATATTCCCCAGATTCACCGACAGACACCTGATTTATTTATTTTTAGATTTATGTGTGCTTTTACTGGATAGGACAGTAGAGAAGGGAATCGAACTCGGATTGCTGCGAGCTCAGCTGCGCTGGATTTCTGCAGAATCGGCGCCGACTGGCCTCGAGATTTAATGGAAATTTCACTGAAACAGAAACACTCTCGTAACAGACCTGTGCACGAGGAGCAAATGTTCAACACGAGTTTCAAACCTGGAAACAAATGATTGACGGAAACTCAACTTTCATTTTATCTGAATAATGTTTATTAATTCACCAGATTGTAACACAAATAACTTGATATTTCTTCCAAGCCCACTATATCGTATCCAAAACTGCGGCTCCAGAACCGACAGCGTAAGCTCAAGCACTAAAACGACAGAAAAACATGCCATCTGTGGAGCCAGTTTATGCGTTATGAATAAAACAGAGCTGTTATGATCTGGTGTTATCTGCTGAAGCGGAGCATGGAGCCGGTGGAAGCTGCAGTCTGGATCTGGAACGAGGCCGCACCGGATCAGTACGAGCTCTGGTTCTGGTTCCGGTATCCTCCTCGCTGGTAGTTCTGTTTCTGCTGGTAACCGCCTTTCTGATCTACAGCAGCGACAGACAACAGAAACACAGACATTCAGCTTCACACGTCACACGCGAGGCACTGACTTCATATCAACAGACTCAAGCTGCTTTGAGCTCGTCAAGGAAGAAGAAGAAGAAGTGAAAGGGCCTTTGGAGAGCAGATGGAGAGCTGCCAGCGCAGAAATGAGTGAACAGGTGAGTTTAGGTGGATGAAGAAGTGACTGAATGATGTTCATAACCACCTCGTTGGTACCCTTGCTTCTGCTGGTAACCTCCCCTCTGGTCTGGAGCTGCATAGTGAGAAGGGTTTAGAGACACAGGCGCACACACACTTCAACAAAACATTTCACAGCAGCTGCGTCCGGCCAACAGGAGCGAGCAGCACACGAGAACACCGTCTGAATGTGTGTGGATCGTCACCGACTCTATCATCGGTTGTGTGTGTGTGTGTGTGTGATAGTTACCTCTCTGGTAGCTCTTGTTCTGCTGGTAGCCGCCTTTCTGATCTGTGCCAGAGACAGAGAGGTTTGAGGGACGCGGTCAGCTTATTTCACACAAGCATGAAAATATATCCTAATTAAATACCAAATTCATCTATAAAACTTCTTAAAAGTGTGCGTATATAAATTTTACATGATGAAAAAAAACACAATTTTATTTACATTATCAAACTGTAAATATATATATACACACATTAACAAATAAATAAGTTAAATAATGAAATTTAATTACACCAAATATCATTATTATATCAATGATTTCAACATAAAATCAAATTATGAAAACACTATTTATTATTGATCTTTCTCTGAGACGTGGCGTACCTCTGTTGAAGTATCCTCCGTAGACGCCCTGCTTGAGGTCGAAGACGCGCTCGTTGTTCTCCACCAGGCCGCCCAGCTTCTCGGCCAACTGCAGGGCCATGTTCTGCAGGGATGTGGGCTCCGTCCTGTGCATCACCACCGTCTGCGTGGGCTGGTCCAGAGACGCCTGAGCCACACACACACACACACACACACTCATGAGGGAACCGGTGGGGACGGAAACAAACACTGATCGAGGTTAAACCTCTCTTTTACCATGAGCTCTTCATTGATGATCATCTTGCTGATGATGCTGTGCACTGTGGGTAAATCCAGCTCGAACATCTCTGACAGAGTCTCCATACTGAAGAGGAGACGGAAACAAAGATGAAGAGCAGCGAGACACTCACATTCAGAAGAACAGTTCACATCTTCAGTAAATGACAGATCACAGCAGTGTTCAGTCTCAGTCCTCGTATCAAACGCACTCTTTAGTTATGATTATATTCAGTCAACCTGGTCCTGGTTTCACAGACAGGGCTCAGACTAAACCAGGATTAGGACATTTAAGTCATTTTCATAAATATGCTCATCTTGAGACAAAACAAAGGCCCTGATGTACACCGGTCAACATCTGGAGTGGATCAACACCTTTCATCAGCTCTGCGTTCCTGTCTTTTTGGATCCACTGTAAATGTTGACTGCTGTATTTTAAGATCAGTCAGTGCAGGTTTCTTTCAGCTGAAAGACTCCGACTCGAGCCTCGTCTGTGAACCGCGGTAAACGTCTAGCATTTCAGTCTAGTTTTACTCAATGAAAACGGTCACATTTACATCCTGCTGTATGTTTAAACTGATTATTGTATTCATTTATTTTTTGCACTGCTCAATTATAATCTAAATGATTGTTGTCATTAGAGACATTTATTTTTACATTTCAGGAATTGAACTGATTTGCGGATTTGAACTCTTGATATCTGGCAACCGCTCGTGTAACAGCCGTCCGCAAATAATATCGTCTCTTTTTTTTGACGAAAATAAAAATACATTTTGGTATAGTTTTTATTTTTTTACAATACATATTAGTTTAATCTTTTATCGTTAACGATATTGCATGTTGATCTAGTCACAGTTATATTTTATTGATCTTACTGTCACCTCGTTTTAGGGGAAAAATCTCCTCAAAACGAACATTTTGTCGTCATACTTCTCATTAATGAAATTAACACAAGATTACAGATCACTTTGGGTCATAAACTGCAGAACATTTCAGATGATTAAAAAAAAAGAGTGGCATTCTGGGAAATACAGGATTGTGAAATGCGGGCGCACCTGATGGAGTCGTACACGCTGCTGTAGGTGAACAGGTACGTGCGCAGAGACTCCTCCTGGATCTTCCTGAGGATCAGAACAGCACAGGTTAGCCGAATTAAAACATCAATGCTCAGATCTTCTGTCAGACGCTGGAGTCCTCACCTGACGAGCATTTCCCGCACGCACTGGGTTTCTGGGAACAGATCCCACACTTTGCTGTTCATCTTCTCGTTGATGATGAAGGAGTGGCAGGTCCTCCAGTCTCCCATCTTCATGGCCTTGCTGGCGGCCACCACGTGCTCCCTCATGCTCTCCGGAGGACCTGAGGAGCACACCATCACAGATCAACCCACAGAAGACCACCGTCTCCATTCAAACACCCGCGCGATTCACCCGTGTCCATTAACCCTTCGAGAGATTGATCCCGGATCATTCAGATCTGAGCTCATGCTGCCGCTGACACACAGAGCAGAAACAGCCTATTAAACTACACAGCACTGCTTCTGTCTGACAGTCATTCATATCATCAGAAACACTGGGATCAAAGATCATCGATCGGATATAAACATTGATGTCTATGGTAGCGATCAAGATAGAGCACGTCATCTTTTGAAAGTAACTGCTTCAAATAATGTTTGTCGACTGCATTGTTTAGCGACAAGTGACTGTTTAAAAAATGTATTTGTCATTGAATCATTCATTCAACCCACTTTTTCATAATTTTAATATTATAAATCGGTGTATTGTCTGAGATACAACTATTTGAAAATCTGGAATCTGAGGGAGCAAAAAAAATCTAAATATTGAGAAAATCACCTTTAAAGTTGTTCAAATGAAGTTCTTAGCAATGCATATTACTAATCAAAAATGAAGCTTTGATATATTTACGGTAGGAAATTTACTAAATATCTTCATGGAACATGATCTTTATTTAATATCCTAATGATTTTTGGCATAAAAGAGAAATGTATAATTTTGACTCATACAATGTTGTCTATTGCTGCAGATACAGCTGTGCTGCTTATGACTGAATGAATTGTGACCCTGGAGCACAAAAGCAAATGAATTAAACACTTTTGAACAGACTGCAGCAATAATATTTAGTCACATTATTTAGTTCTCTCTCTCTGATTCAACTGATCCTGAATCGTGCCGCTCTAATCACTGATTGATCAGAAGCTGCCCCTCTCTCTCTCTCTCTCTCACCCAGCAGCGGCTGTCTCTCGCCCACTCTCAGCTGATGGTGGAACTGTTTGCTGATCATGCGGCGGCGCGCGTCGAACTCGTGAGCTGCCATGTAAGGGATCTCCAGCAGCATGGCCGACACCAGATACACACACTCCAGCAGCTCCAGGTTAATGTGCATGTGGAACGGCACCTAAACAACACAAACATCACTTACTCCTTCACTCAAGACACTCCAAACCGGCACAATTTTATTTCTTCTGTTGAACAAAAAAGATGATATTGGAACGACTCGAGTAAATGACAATTTAAATTTTTGGGTGAACTTTCAGTTTCGGTGATCATGACACCTTGATTCGATTTGATTGCGATCTCAATATGATTCAATATCTATTCTTTTGGATTATATCAGTGCAGTGTATGTTTTTCTTAAGTAAATTAATCCCTCTCAAACTATGAATGGTGAACAGTTCTCTTGAGGTATATCACATGACGTCACAGCTTACAAGCTGTTTTATTAACATGAATATTCATTAACATGAGCATGATTAATCTCAGTACGTTGAACGGCATCTTTCATCAAACCGTCTGATGCTACAGCACTCGGTCTTGCCACATTAAAGAGCATCGAGCTTCATAATAAACTCAACCATTTGAAAGACGAGTCTTAATTTTTATAACAAGTATAAAAAAAAAGGTTCTTGGTTGAGAGACAATGCAAATAACATCTGGTGAAGTTCTGCATATGCATCAATAGAAAACTGCATAAAAGAATCTAAAAAGACTGAAAGAGTTGGTATGGATTCATCTCTGATTAAAATCAACTCGGCCCTACTAGAAACACTTACATATATACCATCAACAAAACGCATGCCTTCTTGGACTTCAGGCATCAGAGTTAACAAGAGAACCTATATTTAGGACATAAGCTCCGCCGCTGAAGGATTTAAGAGAGTGAGGGATGCGCCGCACCTGCCGCCTCTTCTCGATCTTCTCCTGCTCGGCGTTCCTCTCCTGCATGTTCCTCATCAGCAGCCCCTGCCCCAGCAGCTCCTTGGCTCGGCCGCTGGACTGGATGTCCAGGAGCGCGTTGTGGGCGTCTTTGATCATGCCCTGCCGGAAGGCGCAGATGCCCAGCTGCACCATGGTCCTGTTGTACAGGATCTAAGAGAGCAGAGAGGTGAGGCAGGTGTTCGGAGCGGCCGGCTGTGCTTCAGAAGGACCGGTCAGCTCACCTGGACGGGGGGGTCAGCGTGCTGGATGTTGTCCTGCAGGTGGCTCATCAGCATCAGGTCTCGGGCCTGGAACCAGCGGCTGTGCAGGGCGTGATGGTAGATGTGGCAGAGGATGGCGCAGGTGCGGATGCGGTCGGTGCGGTCTTTGGAGTAGATGAACTTACACAAGCGGTCCATGATGATGGCGCTGTCCTCGCCCTCGCTCTCCTCCTGATCCTGCTCCGACTGACGGACAAACAGGTCAAAGGTCAGAACCAGGGTTTTAACAGGAACCAAAACCTCAATCATCAACCGTTATTGAAACAAAGCTGAAATACTGAACCAGAAATCACTGTACTCTTATTTCCGTTTTTTTCTTCTAAATTTCATTTTGTGTCAGTTTCACTAACTGAAAATAAACTGAAATACAAACTTAAAAGTTTAAGACATTTTAGAACTTTCCAAACTTAAAAAAATAATAATTTTTTAAATGTATTCTCAAACTTATTTTAAACGACAAAAACACATAAAATTGCTAAAAATGTAAGATTAAAACAAAGTATAAAAACAAAAGCTAATTCAAAAGTCTTAATAAAAACTAAAATAGTATATAAATAATAGTAAAATAAAATGGTCTAGTTAAAAAAACTACAACTGAATTCATCTAAATTAAAACTGAAAAAAAAAAACAAACAAACAAAAAAAACAATCAAACAGTAATATTTACAATAAACTAAGTATACAAATAAAAGCCAATAGAAAAAAAAAACTATAATAGAACATAAACAACTCTGGTTAGTTATATACACGTGGTCCAGTTAGCCAAGGCAACGTTTTTAATTAGTTTTTATGTTTAAGTTTTGTTTGCTAACTGGAAATCAATTTAATAAAAAATAAAACTAAAACAAAAATAATTTAAACCTAAATAGTAATACTTAAAATAAACAAAAACTAATAGAAATTACAAAAACAAAACAACTTTTCTAAAATGATCTGCTGCTGGTGGACATGGACGCTCACCTTGGTCTCTCCCTGGAGGCCCAGGCTGCGGCGGTGGGCTTTGTAGTCAAACTTGTAGTAGGTGTGCATGATCCTGCGCAGATAGACGCGGCACACCTCCTCCGTGCTGCCTTTAGACTCCAGATACTGCAGCAGCCGGTCGATGACGCCACACACACGGCCCTCGTCCTTCAGGTTATCCACGTACTCTGCAGCGCGCGAGAGAGAAGCGTCACACACACACACACACACACACACGCGCAGCGCTCGGCCGCTGAGATCGGTCTGTACTCACCCTGAGAGTGCGGGTCTGTGTTCTGCATGATCTTGGTGAACTCCTCGTCCATCCTCTCCACCAGCGTCAGGATGCAGCCGCGCACACGGAACGGCTGCTGAAGAACCGCAATCAAACATCAGTCAAACGCGCTACTCTCAACAGAGCGGCGATATGATGCACGAACCCCGCAGCTTACCCCGAGTGACTCTCTCCCTCCACAACGCCCTACTACAGCTGCATCATCAGTTACAGAAAACCAACATCACTACAGGGTTTAATGCGATTATCAAATTACGACATAAATATTAGTATTGTAATTATACAGTAGTAAAAAGTTAAATTATTATTTTACTTAAATATCCTTTATTTTACAATGAGATAATAGTATATTATTTCTTTAAGAATTTTTATTTATCTTAATACTTATTTTATAGCAAATCATGATTATAAAATATATTATATTGTTATTGTTATTATTATTATTTTAAAGACATTGAAGTATAAAATAAAACATGCAATTTTGGCCAAACTGTACGGCTGCACAAAGAAATAATTTTTTTTTTAAATTGCATTTTAAAGTCACAACCACAATTTTTATATTGACATGGACCCTGTTTTTCAAAAACACAATTAGATTTCCTCACTTTGTGCAGCTGCACAACATCAAACCGCATGGATTCATAGATCAATTCTGATTCCGCTCATCGATTCTCAGTTTCAACTCCAATATGACTAAAAAAAAATATCAAAGCATATTTATTCTTTTTTTTTTTTTGCAAACATTTAGTTGCAGCTGAATACCATGAACAAAAATCAACGGGCTGCATAAAAACGGGATTCTCCTGAGAGATGTTTGCAAAGTAGAGTTGCCTGATTCTGGATAAACTGAGTTGTTTTTAAACGGAAGCTTCGCTCCAGATTTACTTCATTAGGTTCATTAGGTCTGCTTTATAAATCAGTGTCTTTGAATGAATGATCAAAAACAAACACATTTTTAAACGACTCTTTTCGCCACCTACTGGCAACAACCTAATCGATAAATCTTTAACATTATTTGGAATGTCAAATTACTTTCAAAAGGATGATTTACTCTATTTTGATCTCTACTGTACACATCAGTGTTTATATCCGTACTATAAACCTTTATCCCAGTACTTCTGTGATTATCTGAACGTTTGTAACAGAGATAATGATCTGTGTGCTTGAAAAGACTGAGGCTGTTCCATTCATGACGGATGACAGCGGCAGCACGAACACTGATGTGACCGTACGCTGCTCGGACGATCCCAGAGTGATCGCACACGTCGTGATCGCACACATCGAAGGCGGAGGAATGAAACGGATGAATCGTTGTAATTTAGGAACAGACGTTGGTGTTTGAATCGTGTTCGTGATCTTTAACGATCTATTAAATTAAAGTGCTTTGTCATGTTTGGAACATGTTTAGCTCATCACAAATATTATACTTCGCTTTTTCGACTTCTGATCGCAAGTATAGCCAAACTTTGGAGCGTTTAGATTAGCGAGCAAGGTCCTGGCAGAGCGCTAGATCAGGTCCTCACAGAGGAAGAGGAGAACCGCACAGAGGAATCGACCGGCAGAACTCCCAGATTTCTTAAATTCCTGACTTTAAGCATTCGATTCTGGAATTGGAATCAGTTTTCGAAGCCCGACCCTAGACATCCATCACATGCACTCACGTCTCGCACAAGACAGCTGCATGTTTAGAAACATGTAAAATTAATGTAAGTTCAACTTACAAAAAACATGTCTCAAGACTTTCTGGAGGTTTTTCCATCCCACTGCATCTCAAGTTATTAAATGAAAAAAGTACTATTTATGATTGGTTTTCGGTCCTTTGTATTAAACTATACATACATACATACATGATGCTGTTTCTAATTGCTTAAGCAACTTTATTAATTATATATATTTTTTTCAAAGATAGTCATGTTATTTTATTGGTAATTGCGCCTCAGGACAGAAAACTATGCCTTTTAAATTCGAATATAATTCAAATATTGATAATATTTAAGTACAAATTTCGAATTTAGTTTTTCAGCCATTTTGCCAGCCCTAATGGATCATGACTGGGTTTCATCCACAGTTTGGCAAAGCAATGGTAAAGGTGACTGAACCACTCTCTGGTATCTGCTCCGAAGTAAGCCCTGCGGACTCTCACCTGGTCAGAGATGGCCAGGTTCTCGCTGTCCTCGGCGATGTTTTCTCCGATGAAGATGTTGTTGTTGTCGAACAGGATGTCCAGCAGCTCGTCGATGCATTCCAGACACTTCTTCCACATCTCCGGCTGAAACGAGAGTAACGAGCTATAAGCATCAGTAGGCCTGTCGCGATAGTCGATATATCGACTTATCGCACGATATATGGAAATGAGCGCGATCATTTTTGGTGCTGCGATATATTGCGACTGATCATTTTTTTGTAATTAAAAATAATGATTATATAATTTTTTTTTTTACATAAAAATGAATATCACCAACATTTTAGTCGATCGCGCTGCCTCTGTCATCTCGTCTGCTCTCTGTGGCGGAGGCGGGGCGGCAGCGTCTCCCCCACACACACGCACAGAGCGGACAGCGACAGGTGAAGAGAAGGCGTGAACCCACTGCGTTATAAAGTGTTTCGTGACAACTACAGCCAGTTAGGAAGAACAAGTCCCAATGGACTTGGTTTCAAAGCCGCAATCTTCAGCTCCGGTGTGGGAACATTTTGGCTTTAAGCCGAATGAGAGAGGAGAGCCAATTAACGTGAATGAGCCGGTATTTGTTTTATTTATTTAGCATATATTTTTTTCACATTCTAGTTCCAATGTCTAAATATTCTTAAGAATAAAATGTTCTTTGTTCTTTGAAAGAGTGTACTTGCATTATTATGCTATTATATTGTCATACTGTAATTATATAATCAGTGAAATAAAATTGTCTTAAAATGACAATAATATCGTTTATCGCAATTAATTTTGGTGCAATATATCGCACAACAAAAAGTAGTTATCGTGACAGCCCTAAGCATCGGGTGACCGCGAGAGCACCGGCTCGTCTCGGGAGATCCTCACCTTCATGAAGGCGGCCAGGTTGGGGTTGTAGTCGTACAGCGAGGCGATGATGTTGAACTTGATCTTGACGAGGATGCCTTCGCCCAGGTTATTCTCGTTAGAGATGCCGGCCAGAGCGTGCAGGAGCTCGATCTGAGCAGCTCTGGACAAATACATTTCTGTTATTTACGTCTGTTCTGTTGTATAAGCGTTATTAGTGTTAACTCAAACCAACAAGTTACTTGAAATAAAATATCATCCGAAACAAACTACAAAGAACCTTATTTTCAGTTGCAAGCACAACATTTGTAATGCAAGTACTAAAACTGAAATAAAAATGAGTACAAACTATAGACAAACTAACTAATTTAAAAATTAAAATTATAAAATAAACCATTAATAAAAAATATGTATCAAATATGTACTGACTAGCCAACGCACTATTCAAAAGTTTGGGGTCAGATATACCTTTTTTTTTTTTTGGAAATAAATATTTCAATTTCTTGCATTAAAAGTGACAACTAGGCATTTACAGTGTTACAAAAGCCAAATGATTTGTCTAGGCCAACTCCGATGTAGAGCTGACAGTGAAACACATCGAAAGTGGACAATAGACTCACACACACACACACACACACACACACACACACACACACACACACACACACAAACAGAAATGGTTAAACTATCATATTAATAATCATCAAGCTTGCTTACACACACACACACACATTTTGTTGCAGATATAGATATTTGAAACTTTGACTCACTAAGATTTAAAATGTTATAACAGTGATTTCATAATGTTTAAGTTTATATGAATTCATAAGTAAACATGAACAGTACTCCAGAACACATCCGCTGCCATCTAGTGATTAAATATTGCAATTTCTCATACAACACTGTGTTTTAACCTTTATAACTGTTATAGTGTTATTTTTTGCCCAATCTCTCTTAAATTTTGCTTGTTTGTTTAGAATGAAATTATGCATCATATTACACAGTTTTGAGAGAAGTTTTAGGTTTTCTTTTTGGAATTATAGGCCTTTGGGTACATTATGTAAAGAAGATATTATAAAATGACCGGTTTACAGTTGTTCAAATGCAAATATTCAACATTTTTTGATAATTGACCTAGAGAGTCTAGTAATAGTACTGCAGTGATTTTATTTTGAGTTAAAAACCAAGGGCTAGCTTACAAACGTAGTTTTTTTTAAATAATCTCAAATATTTAACGAACGATTTGATTGACTGCATTAGTCCCAGAGGCAAAGTTGTTCAGAATGAGATCTGTCATATTATATGAAGATCTAGCGTTTGTGTGAATATATGAAAATGTTCTACTATTTGAGGTCATTTTCTACAGAAATGTTGTGTTTTTGAGGCCTTTTTGACTGTTATAGCGCCACCTATGGTCCGATCTCCATGAAACTTTGCATACTCGTTAAGAGTCATGTGTCACATGTTTTCAACAAGTTTCGTAAAGTTGAGTTTTCGTTTAGGTTTTATAGGCTTTTGAGTATGTTTGGCCACGCCCCCTTTTTAAATGAGCCAGTTATAGCTAACCAAAGGACAAAATTAATTTTTTTTCCGATAATTATTGATCTAGAGAGTCCAGAGATTATTACTGCAGTGGTTTGATTGAGATTGAGCAAAAAACCAGGGACTAGTTCGCAAAAGTAGGTTTTTAACATATCTGTGAATAATTAATGAACGATTTGATTGACAGCAATGGTTCCTGAGGCAAAGTTTTTCATTATGAGAAGATCTATCAAATGATATACATATTGTGTGGATTTGTGAAACGACATGTGATTACAGAGCCAAAAAAGCTCGTTAGCGCCAACTAGTGGCCGATTTCTTTCAAAATTCTTACAGACCTTTAGGGCCATGAGTCGAACATGCCCACGAGTTTCGTTTCGATCGACCTCCGTTAACCTTGTTTAATAAGTGTTTTTTTGAGATACGCCAATATCCTCGTAGACACTCGTGCCCCTTTGGACCAAGATGCTGCATACCCATTTTCAAGTCGATCGGACCAACGGTTGCATAGTTACAGCTGTTTTTGTGTTTTTTTTTCAGTCTTATAGCACCACCAAGTGGTAGAGGTGCACAATATTTTTTATTTGACCAAAGATTGTGCTTAGTTTGGTGAAGATATCTCATTTCGTTCAAGAGTTATTTTAGTAAAATTGGCCCCCGCCTCTTTCGAATGTTTTTGCGTCTCTTTGAGACCGAGAGTTAAAATTTCAACTTTTTTTTTTTGATAATTATTGATATTCACTGTCCAGAGAATATTTCTGCAGTGGTTTGGTTTTGATCGGGCAGAAAACCTAGGACTAGTTCCCAAAAGTAGGTTTCAAACTCAATTTTGCGGGAAAACCGGACCTCGCAGCACGAATCTAATTTTTTAGGCTTTTGAGCTCCAAGGATTCCAAAAGTGTAAACGAGTCTACGAAAAGCGGTTTAGGAGCAATGAGCGATTCCGCGTTTTTGTTCGCTGTAGCGCCCCCCACAGGCTGATTGGGGCGAGGCTTTGCGCCCGAGTAGCGAGCCAGACTACTACCTTCTGACAAAGTTTCAGCTCTCTGGGCCTGCACTACGTGCTTGAACCCCTAATTAAGGCTAATGTATGGAAGCCCGTTTCCACCACTCAATAATAATAAAAAAAAAAGTTATTGCGACTCTCACAATTCTGACTTTTTTCTCATAATTGCATGATACAAACTCACAATTGTGAGGGGGGAAGAGACTGATATGTTCTCAGAATTGTGAGTTTATATCACGCAATTATGATGAAAAAAAGTCAGAATTGTGAGAAAGTCGCAATTAACTTTTTTTTTTTTTATTCAGTGGCGGAAACGGCCTTCCATAGTAATGTGTATTATTAGGATTGTGTATGAGTGATGTTTTGGAATTGTGTGTTTTTTTTTTTTTTTAAGTGTTATTGAATAAGTATATTGTTGTATGTTTGATCTGCTCTCCTGACTGCCTAAGATAAATTTCACCTAAAGGAGATAATAAAAGAGAAACTTCTGACTTCAATGTAATAAGACTGTATGATTTCTTTCAATAGAAGTCTCTGTCACGAATGCCTGAATGGAGACGATACCTGTCCGTTCCCTTCTTTCCTCTGGCCTGCAGGATCTCGTGGAGTTTCTTGATCACCACAGCGCTGTTGATCTCTGTGCCTTTGGCGAACATCTTGGGCTTCTCCTTCACCAGCGGCACGCCGCCCTTCACCTTCTCCCATCCCTCGTCATCCGGATCTCTGTCTTCACCCGCCTCCTCCTCCAGACGCTCCTTCGGCTTGTGCTTCTTCCTCCGATCGTCCTTCTTGCGGTCGGTCTGCTTGTCGCCGTCCAGAGCTCTGTGAGGGATCGAGAAGTCTCAGAGCCACCAAACACACACGAACAGCTTGAGGCTGAACTAGGGCTGGGCGATACGAACAAATATTCAAATCTCAGTATTTTTTTTGGCTGATTTTCGATATTAGTGGGAATAAATAAAAGTAGGGCTAAATCTAAAATGATATACATTGCTCTTTGTATTGTTATAAAATATATTACTTGTTTTTAATGAATGTATTTATATATAAATATATATATACTGTAAAATTAAGACATTTCTTTTAAATGTATAGCAGAGTAATGAGGCAGAAACTTATGATAGATAAGACGAACAAGAAAGGCTATTAATAATCTTTCATTGAGCAAAAGTATTATGATACGGAAGTCTCTGAATACAGAGCGGCACAAAGCGCTGATGAGCATCCCGAGCGCAGACTGATGCACTTGAAGCAGCACGGAGTCACAGCGCTCCGTATATGACAGGAGTATACACACAATATCAGATTTAGATCGGCCTCGTCTGACCGATACCTGATCTGGCAGAAAACGGCAGTATCGGAGCGATATTGATACTGAATATCGGATCGGCGCACCCCTAGAAAACAGCACGTCTCAAACACGCGCGAGTAGAGTCTCTGTCAGCGGCACACGCAGCCGTTCTGTCAGAGCCGTACTGATATAACTATAAACAGTATTGATATTGATATAAACAGTATTGCCTCATACTGTATCGCTTTTAAAAATATATCAAAATATCCAACAAACTCGATATCCCGCCCGGCCCTGGGCTGAACACATACTTTTTAAGGAAGACCACAGCCAGAGATGCTGCCGCTCCCTCGTTGTCCTCGCTCTCGCTGCCGCTGTGCACCGAATCCGAGCCCCAGTCCTCGCTCTCCTCATCATCCTCACTCTCCGACTCTTCATCCTGACACAAAGAAAGCGCTGCATCGTCAACACTCTTAAAAACACCTCAAACAGACTTAGAAGAGGTGTTTGGACCTACAGCAGCACCCTTGAGGAACTTGCTGGCCTCTGGTGCCTTCTTCTCCTCTTCTTGAGGCTTCTTCTTCAATAAGCTCTTGGCAGTGATGCCTTCATCATCATCATCATCATCGTCGCTGTCTGACGACGAAGCTGCACATCACACAAGCAAAGAAAGAGCAAATGAAGACTCAAGACAGCATCACAACCTTCATTAGACAGCTTGAAGGGCAATCGACTGACCGCTGCCCACGTCATCCTTCTCCTCTTCCTCAGCGGACTGCTCCGGGTTCTGCAGGAAAACACAGCAGAACCCATAAGCACAATTTAACACGCTAGCAGACGGTATAAACACTTTTTTGCAATGACTATTATTATTATTATTTTTTTTTTTTAATACAGTAGTGAGAATTTTAGGGAAAAATTGCATAAAATTTTCATGACATTTTAATCTTAATTTCATCTGGAATCTTACAGACATGTTCTTAACAGATTTGGTGAGGTTCACCTATAAACAGGCTTTTTGCAGAGCGTTAAAAATCAAACTAAAGATTAGCATGTCCACACAGACCAAACCCTTACATTCGCTTAATTAGTAAAAGAATATGAAATACATTTTATTAAATCATCTAGAAAACAGAGGAACTGTCTGCAAGTCTGCCATACTGGAAGCATATCCAGGAATAAAATGTAAAAAAAAAAAAAAGTATACATAATGAAGGGTTTTTAATTATCAACAAGCCCGGTATACTCTATAAAGAAAACACTGTCATAATTGATCAACAGTAGTTTAAAAGCAATCGCTGGACATCAAAGCCCACTAGCCCACAGAATGCACAATTTTTGAAAATATTTTACTATTAAATACTTGTCTATTATTAAATACTTATTAAATAAGTTTAAAATAATCACAGTAGGGCATGTCACATCTCCTGTTTTTTCATCCCCAAATTTAAAACCTTTTAAAATGCCAAGTAAGACTTTAACCATTTAAGATATTAAACCTTATTTTTTTATGGCTTAAACTGAATTTAATACTTAACTGGAATGGGTGGAAACCCTGTAAAACTTCATAAACATGCTCGTATCTCATCTACAAATAGCATCCGGGCTACAGTTCAGTACCTCTTTATAGCTGACGATCTCCGTCTCAAAATCTTTGTTGTATTTGCGGATCTTCTGTCGAAGCGTGCTCAAGGCTTTGGCATTGTTTTTGTTCATCTTCTTCTTCCCCTCCTTGTCCTCCCACAGCTGTCATGAAAGCAAACGCTGTTTACGGCTGACAATCAAGCATTAATCAGTGACTCTGTGTCCTGCCGATCTACAAACCTGGTTGAGATAGTCCTCCAGATCAGCGAGCAGGCGGATGTAGAACGGCGGCACTCCTTCTTTGTCCATGATGGTTTTGCTCTTGAGGAAAGCTCGACACAGCTGCTCGAACTCCTCCAGACACTTGGACATGTCTCGGATCTTCATGGCATTGCGGATCGTCTTGATGATGTTGGTGAGCTCCTCAAACCTGGAGCGAAGTGGACACCAGACAGACGTTTACGAAGTGTGAGCGTGTGTGTTCTGGAGTCTGAACGGCATGTGTGTGTTCTGGAGTCTGAACGGCGTGTGTGTGTGTGTGTTCTAGAGTCGTGATGTGTGTGTTCTGGAGTCTGAACGGCGTGTGTGTGTGTGTGTTCTAGAGTCGTGATGTGTGTGGTCTGGAGTCTGAACGGCGTGTGTGTGTGTGTGTTCTAGAGTCGTGATGTGTGTGTTCTGGAGTCTGAACGGCGTGTGTGTGTGTGTGTTCTAGAGTCGTGATGTGTGTGTTCTGGAGTCTGAACGGCGTGTGTGTGTGTGTTCTAGAGTCGTGATGTGTGTGTTCTGGAGTCTGAACGGCGTGTGTGTGTGTTCTAGAGTTGTGATGTGTGTGTTCTGGAGTCGTGAGGTGTGTGTTCTGGAGTCTGAACGGCGTGTGTGTGTGTTCTAGAGTTGTGATGTGTGTGTTCTGGAGTCGTGAGGTGTGTGTTCTGGAGTCTGAACGGCGTGTGTGTGTGTGTTCTAGAGTCGTGATGTGTGTGTTCTGGAGTCTGAACGGCGTGTGTGTGTGTTCTAGAGTTGTGATGTGTGTGTTCTGGAGTCGTGAGGTGTGTGTTCTGGAGTCTGAACGGCGTGTGTGTGTGTGTGTTCTAGAGTTGTGATGTGTGTGGTCTGGAGTCTGAATGGTGTGTGTGTGTTCTAGAGTTGTGATGTGTGTGTTCTGGAGTCGTGAGGTGTGTGTTCTGGAGTCGTGGCGGCGGTGTGTGTGTTCTGGAGTCGTGATGTGTGTGTTCTGGAGTCTGAACGGCGTGTGTGTGTGTTCTAGAGTTGTGATGTGTGTGTTCTGGAGTCGTGAGGTGTGTGTTCTGGAGTCGTGAGGTGTGTGTTCTGGAGTCTGAATGGTGTGTGTGTGTTCTAGAGTTGTGATGTGTGTGTTCTGGAGTCGTGAGGTGTGTGTTCTGGAGTCGTGAGGTGTGTGTTCTGGAGTCTGAACGGCGTGTGTGTGTGTTCTAGAGTCGTGATGTGTGTGTTCTGGAGTCGTGGCGGCGGTGTGTGTTTGCGCTCACCTCTTGTCTTTGGCGCTGCGCACCACTCTCTTGGTGTCCTCCTCATCATCGCTCAGCAGCAGAGACCTGCAGAGACGACCGCAGCACAGCTCAACACAGTAACAGAACCACCCTCTCACAAACTGGGTTATAATTAACTAAAACTAAACCAGAAAAAAGGATGACACTTTTTGTAGTAAAAGAAAAAAAAATTGCTTTGTGGAACTACAGGTTATTGGTAAAAATCAACATTTGTTGTTTTTAATAAAACCATTTATTTGATCAGAGAACAGGCCTGTCATGATCATGAATTTTGTGCTGCTCTTTTACTGTCATACAAATATTGTGATTACTATTTAATTCAGTTTTATTCGTGTTACTTACAGTGTAAGATTTTTTTTTACTATTAATAATCAATAAAAATTACACCACCTTTTTTTCTGTCCTCAAATTTAAGACCTCTTAAAAATATAATCACTTTTTGTCTGTCTCTTTCTTATAATATACACTGCTGTTCAAAAGTTTGGGATCAGTAAGATTTTTAATGTTTTTTTTTTAAACAGAGTCTCTTATATACATTAAGGTGAGGGTGTGCGATATATTGTCTGCAATATTATCATGATTGTTGTTTTAATGATGTGCGACAATATTGGATATTTTGCAAAAACCATTCAAAACACCCCTACAGAGCGCCCTACATGAAGAGAACAGAAGACTAGTGTGTATTTAGTGTGTTCTTTTGCTGCACGATTCGGTCTATTAAAATGCATTTGGAATGATCACAAATTCAAGACACGATGGCAGAAAATTTACATATTTATATAATTTCATACAGTTAATCAATTTCACACGAAGAGTGCCATTTTTCTCCAAATATTACCATGATTACAAATGTGATAGTTTTACAACAGATCAATAAACAAAAAGTTAAGAGACTTCCGTTTTAAACACCTTATTTCCTCTTTTTGCACTATTTCGACAAAAATAATTCCAAACAGCCACAGCACTGTTTTGTGTCTCTGAGCAACACGACAGCGTTTCATTACTGATTGAATCAACTGTTTAAATGATTCGGTTCAATCGCAATGACTCACTTATTAACAGTGACTTGCTGCCACCCGCTGGAGGCTTTAAATTCACATTCAAAGTATCTTTTATTTAAATAATTTCAAATAACAGTATTCAACATTTTGTGTTTAAAAACAATAAAATAAATAAATAATTTAAAAAAAAGTACTGAGCCCGAACTTTTTGAATAGTAGTGTATATTGTAACAAAAAAATTATATTTTGAATAAATACTTTTCTTTTTAACTTTTTAATCAATGAAACCTGAAAAAAATATCACAGGTCCCAAAAAATATAAATCAGCACAACAGTTTCCAACATCAATTCCAAAACAGAAAACTTATTTTTCACAAAATTACAAAAATTTCACTTTTTTTCCTCCTCTGTGTTTGTGATCAAACAGATGCAGCCTTGAGCAGAAGAAACTCGCCAGGAGTGATGCGCCTTCCTTTCAATGTTATTTCATTCATTTGATCAATTATAAAACATTTTTGTGTTTAAGCCATTTATGTTATTTCCTAAAATTCATCACTATTTTCCGTTATGAGGAAAGTTTTTGTTCATGTTTATTTAAAAACCACCAGTCCATTAATCAGTCATATTTTACAATTTGAATCATCTGTTCAAAACACAAAACATAGAAAGATGGAAGTCAGAAGAGCAGAAAGTTTATTCACCATCTTCTTGTGTTGTTGTTTTCCCTGACAATATTACACACAGAACAGAGTCAGAATGATATGGAGACAGACTCACTGCTTGTTGATGGTCCCGGGCGCTTTGGGGGTGATCTCATCGGCGGAAGAAGACTCCTCAGACTCGCTGTCGGATCCGGTGGCGAAAAAACGCGACATTACCGACGTCTGCTGCTAACACTGCATCAGAAGAACAACATGAGAGAGAACCGTCCCACCGACACGGCCTCGTTCAGACCGATGTCACGAGAACAAACCACACAGATATCGCACTACAAGCACAGCAGTAATTAACGACATTAGTTAAACACAAAATTAGTCGGAACGTAAAAAACCTGTAACGTTACGTTAGTTACTACAAGCTCTTATCTAGTAACACATGTGTGGCATAATGAATGACTGCGGTGTTCATCAGAGACGATCGGCGCTTACCGCGGCTTTAGGCCGAACGGACCAAAACTACCGTTAACCGACGACTACCGCGCGCGACACATCCGGGACCTACCTGTTCTCTGCTGGAAACGGAATATCTCTCGTCTGTGAAATCCCTTTGTGCAGATTTTAGATCCAGATTTGCGATTTTGAGAGCACAACTAACGGCGTGCGTTAAAGCGTTGTCGGCTCCTTCCGAAAGAAAGCGGAAGCGACAGAGGCGCGCCAAACCTGCAGCGGCCGCGCTCTTCCGCCGCCCGCCGGCCTGGAGCGGAACTACAGGAGCCTCCGCCGGAAGAACAGCGCTGATCTGGAGCGGAACTACAGGAGCCTCCGCCGGAAGAACAGCGCTGATCTGGAGCGGAACTACAGGAGCCTCCGCCGGAAGAACAGCGCTGATCTGGAGCGGAGCAAAATAAAGGCGAGGAAAGGAAAATTTGGGGTTAAAGTGTTCCCTAAACGTTCTGATCACTTTGATAGAATTCTATGCTGCTTTTTTTTTTGTTTGTTTGCCAAAGAAACATTTCTCATTCTCAGTGTTGAAAACAGTTGTGCTGCTTCATGGTTTTGTGAAAACAAAGATGCTTTTTTATTTTTTATTTAAATGGTGCATTTTGATCAATAGAAAGTAAAAAAATCAATAAAAAACCTGCTTTTAACAGAAATAGAAATAATCTATTATATTATGTCTTTACGGTCACCTTTGATCAACTTAATGCATTCTTGCTGAATAAAAGCATTCATTTCTTAAATATACAATATACATATTTTATTAAATATTACATATTTACAAGGTCGCTTTTTTTATTTGAATATATAAATGAGTGGCATTTTACATTTGCTCAAATGTATGATATGTAGCCTTGCATATATATATATATATATTTTGGTAAATCTATAAACTGAATTTCCATCTATATGGAAAAGCATCTTTAAGATGTAAAATAATTTGTGATATTATGAAAAGTGATAGGAAATGGGATACTTGCTGAAGTTGTGTCCCAGTGTTCTTTAATGTTTATTTTTACACATATCACATTACTCCAGAGTTCAATTAGAAAAATATTCCAGTGGATTTAACACTGATTTGTGCAGGCACACAATATCTGACAAACACGTGAAGAAAACCAGAATCTCACATCTTAAATTCATACAAAAGTACATTTTATTTTCACAAATTAAAAATAAAAATCAACGATAAGTCCTATAGAGAGAACAGTCGAGAGGGAAAGCAGTGTGTTCTCCAGTGTCGCTCGTGTCCGTGTTTGTTAGCGCCGCGTCCTGCACAAAACTCTCAAACTATGATGACTCCGGTGAAAACAGATGACGTAAACTATAATCGAAGCATATCCATTCTCTTACGCATTTACAATTTACATGAGAAGAGAACGTAAAGCAAGAAAAAGAAAAAAAGTGTCCAACAACCCGCCGCTTCAAAATGCATCTTTCTGAGGAACAGCAGAAATATAGAAGCAGCGTCTCGTGCTCCACCGTCCACCTACATTATAAACGTCTACACCTACAGCATACCGTGAGTCTGAGCCACAGCCGTGGAGGAGATCATGCCATTCTGTGTCTGGATGGCAGAGGAGAATGTGAGAGTCGATGGAAAATAGAAATAAAAAAAGGAATATACAGAGAAAGTGTAAAAAAAAAAAAAAAAAAGGAGCACAATTAAGACAGTTGGAAACAGAAGTACAAGAACACACAGGACAGCACTTCCTGTGAGAGCGCTGGCGTCCGGACTCGCTCACAGGAAGTAGTCAGCGACTGGCTTTTTGGAGGGAATGCCTCTCGTTTCTTGTGGAGCAGCTTCGAATATGATGAACTCTTTCTGCAGGTGCTCGTCCAGCTCCAAGATCGCCGCCACATTACCACACCTGAGACGAAGAAGTGGACCGTAAGTGCTTGGTTCTCTTGATAACATCGTTTAATACAACAAACTCTTCAATTACACGCAACTTCAGTGAGTCAGCTGTGAATGATTCGCTGAGTTGGTTTGAATCGGACTCGCTCAGACGGGAACTCTCACGTTCACTATAAAGATGTAATCGATAAAAACAAACGCTGACTAGGTTTTGTTGTTGTTTATTGTTCGTTATCTATTGTCACCTTTGTTACTATATTAGTCTCAGTCTGAGTAACAAAACCAGAACCCTAAACCATAAAACAGTCTTCCTTACTTCAAATACTTTAGTTGTATGCAGAAAAATACAATGAATATAATGGGTTTCACTTCACTAAAATAATTAGTAGCTGAAAGAAAAAAAAAAAGAAAAAAAAAAAGAACCTTTTTCAAAGGATTAATTTCCGCTAGTTTCCAAGCCAACACTTCTCATTTTTATTTAGTTCAACACTGTTTTATTTAATTGTTTTGTAATTGATTTTTCTTTTTAAAAAGCAAGATAAAACAGTAAAAAGCACATTTTGACTATTTAATTTATGCAGTGGTGAAAAAGAAGTAGCAAAATACATGGGGACAAAAACACAGAAACAGTGTCTGGCATTCAGCTTCATTTGGGTGCATCTCTACCTGATCTACTGAAATTTCATAAAGACTGAAGACAACAACTAATTAAAAAAAGAAATGAATGAAAACTATAATAATAAAGTGATGATACTCAAATAAGACTGGCTCCAATCAGATTTCCGGTGATGTGTATTTTGAGTGTGTCAGAAGCGCACCTGTAGCAGTAGTTAGGAGCGGACCACACCGTGAGAACCGTCTCGTTGAAGTGCCACTTGTACCCCTCCATAACGAGCTGGTGCGCTCTGCAGATCATGTCGATGTCGTTAGCGGCGTTGAACTGGGCCACGACGTCACTTCCGAACAGATATCCGGCTCCCCGCGGGCTCACGCCCCATCCTGTGGTGTCTGCATCAGAGACAGCAACGGCATTTAAATTAACCATCAATTAATCGTTAACCTTAATACTGCAAACGCATCTGCACTGCAGTGACATATTCACCGGCTGACAGGACGAGCCAGCGCCACTCGAAACACCCGAATTACAGGGGCTTAGTCTAAATACAGGCTAGTAGCAGGATTGTAAAATTAATAGATGTAATTATGATCATTTGATAAAATGAAGAGCACGTGCCGTAGTTACTTTTGGGATCATTTTACTCTGTTGGCTGTTTCGGAGACCGCTGAACGCGCCTCTTTAAATGGTTGACATTGGTTGCAATTGACATTTAATATAAAATGATCCCAAGTGTAACCGCGGCGTGGTACAAAGCTTTATAAGAGAAATAATGGGCTAGCAGGCAAATGTTACATTGTGAGCATGTGTTTGCATTCATGCTGTTCAATACATTTAAAGCCACACGCCGCTTTGTGTTCTGTTTTGCCGGTTGGTCTTCAATAATATTTATGGTTTCTTTTCCCAAATCACCATCACTCACAGCCGCTCGCAGCCCAGAATTAAACTGCTTAATCAACCATCGATCGTCAATTAATCGTTAACATCGCTAGTTCAGATGATGCTGATCATCTCCACCGTGATTCAGAAAGCAGAACTACCTTCAGGATCCGACCACAGGAGGTCACACATGGGCCCGTCGTGAGGCACTTCCTGCTTCCTGTCGATGGTGCGGATCTGGTCCAGGGTCTGGATGGAGGGCGACAGGCCGCCGTGAACACAGAAGATCTGCGGGTCAAACAAACACATCCTCGTCAGCCGGTTCAGACGCAGCAAGCCTACCTCGTTAGCAGTCAGACGGAGAGCTCACTTTGCCGTCGATGATGGCGGAGAGCGACAGATAGTCGAAGATCTCCGTGCAGTACCGCCACACCGTGACCGAGCCGTACTTCCTCAAACACTCGTCGTAGAAGCCGTACACCTGCGTGATCTGTCTGGACTCGTGATTCCCCCGGATCAGCGTGATTCTGTCTGGATAACGCACCTGCCAGGATTAATTAACAACAAACTTCATTAGAAAGTCTTCTGTGTGAGTCTGTGATGCAGCTGTATTTTCAGCATCATTACTCCAGTCTTCAGTGTCACATGACATAATAATATACTGATTTACTGCTCAACAAACATTTCTCATCATCAATGCTGAAAAACAAATGATGCTGAAATCAAATGACAGTAAAGACATTCATATAGTTTAAATTCATTTAAGTTCAAGTTTATTTGTACAGTGCTTTTCATGATGCAAAGCAGCTTTACAGAAAATTAAAGTTTCTACATTATATTTAGTAATAGCTCATCAGTGGTGACTCTCTCAATTGCTTCTATTCATCAAAGACTGCTGGGAAAAAAAAATGATCACATTTTCCACAAAAATATTAAGTAGTAAAAACTGTTTAAACATGGACAATAACAGCCATTATTAATCATAAACAAGCAGTAAATCAGCATATTATGATTTCTGAAGGTCATGTGACGCTGAAGACTGCAGTAATGATGCTGAAAATACAGCTGCGCATCACAGAAATACATTACAGTTTAACACATATTCACACAGAAAACAGTAAAAATATTGTACAGTATTGGAGAGAATTTTTCCAAAAACATTAAACAAAAAAATTATTGCAAACTTCTGACTGGTAGTGTATGAACAGTTATTACGTTAAAAACCATAACATCTCGCTCTAAATGTCCTAAACAACAATGACGGCACCTTCAGGGCAAGAAGTAGCAGGAAGGTCTCGACGCTGTAAAAGCCTCGGTCCACAAAATCTCCCATGAAGAGGTAGTTTGTTTCTGGAACGTCTCCTCCCACCTGAAGGAGCAAATACAGACTTATTAACCGCTATATTACAGTCCAGTAGCACATCTAGCATGCGGATACTTTCATAAATTAATAACAATACGAAATTTAACAACATTACTTTTTTTTTTACAAACAAAATAAAAATGAAAAACAAATCATACACAATATTTCAAATTAATATCTGATAAAAATTCTAATATTTTAAGGAAAAACTTTATCTATAGTAAAGATTATTGAACAGCTCTCTAAATAAAGTTTGATAAGTATGTATATACAGCACAAAGGTATTTTTATTTTATAAAGATTAAAATCATGATTTTCGGTGAAGCTGCTTTGAGGCAATGTGTATTGAGAAACAAGCAGTATCAGTACATTTGACTTGACGTGTAAAGTAATGCCCACTGGATAAGAAAACTCTTATTAAATGATGCAATGTTTGATTTAATTTGGATTGTAGAATTTCAAAATTTAAAGCAAGAAGCGACAGAACGGTCTGACTTCAGCTCCGTGAAATTATGCTACACAAAACATAGCACTTCAGATCACTTCAATGTTTAAATGATCAAGGCTTAAAAACATGTGCAAACGATCATCTTTGTGACGCGCAGCAGTCGTTACCGTCGAGCCCTGCTTCTCATGTGAAAGAACCCAGACTCACCCTAAACAGTTCCTTCAAGTCATAAAACTGCCCGTGGATGTCACCACACACCTGCAGAAGAGACAACGGTTAACTTCCCTCACACACAATCACAGTTTCTTATCATTCTGAAGATGATACTTGAGAAAATCTCTCAGAAATTGTTTTGGAAGTCAATGAGCAATCTTCAACATCTCTTCTCTGTATCTGTGAATACTGACCGTCACCGGAGAGTCCACCCTCTGGACGTTACTCTCTTCTACAAGAATCTCTCTGGAAGACACACACAGAGTGGTATGAGCACATGTTTAACACAGGAACGCCTCTCAGAGCTGCGGCTGGTTTTCTGTGATCACCTGGCTTTGGCACACAGGGCTTTGACCTCGTTCTCCTTGATGAGCTCACACCTCCTCAGCTGATCGATCTGTCTGTCCAGATCACTCATGTCCCCCATGATCGCTGAGAGAGCGGCCGGCCGAACCAGAGAATACAGCTGCGGTCCCACACACACACACACACACACACACACACACACACACACACAGATCACGAGACGCGGGGGGGAGGAGACCTGTGTGAGCCAAAGAACAGAGACATTTTCAGAAAGTCAACATTTACTACACGATCTACTTCTCTTATTTCAGTTTCATATGCAAAGATAACTATGAGACAAAACAGCGTCATAAAGTGCTAAAACAGCTTCTGCCCACTTTCCAGAAGTATTTCATTCCCATAGACATTTGAAAAAAGTTTAAGTTGTAAGTCATGAATCATTAACTTTTTTAAAAAATTTGAAGCAATAAAGTATTTCAAAATCAGACAAAAAACAAAGTTACAAGACTGTGTGCACTTAACTGCTTTAATGAGACAAACGATAGAATATAAATCAGCAGAAATAATACGGACCGCTTCAACAAAATCATAAGCCATAAGTTTATTAACTTTGTAGCTCAAAGCAGGTTGGTTTTTAAAGGTTTAGAAATTATTGTTAAAAAAAAAAAAATCAACACTTGTGGAGAAAATAAATAGGATTCTTACTTTCAAAAAGCACTGATCACTACAGAAAGCGTGGTTTATAGATTTACATTAATTTGATTTATAAAGATCAATGTTATGAACTGGCTGTTGTGTTCTATTGCTTCAACCAATCGCGTGCGCTGAGGGCGGGGCTAACGTGTTTGCTCGACCAATGGCAGAAGGGGGCGTGTTAAATCCTGTCTGATATGTGGCGATGGCAGTGACGCAGAAATTACACACCTTTAGTCATCGCAAATGACGCCACGCTGTGACGTCAAGAAGCAGGCAGTTTGTGTACATATTTTAGACAGTCATTTTAATGAGCTTAATCGTTTTCTTTCTAGACAAAGGCTTTCTGAATCCAGTTAAATCTTTATGTTTCATTATTTATGATTAACAACGTCATGCTATGTGCGCAAATTAAACAGGAGCGGATGAGGTACCGGCCTTTAAATAAACCAGCTGACTGTGCAGCGCTTCATGAACTTCAATAAACCCTGATTTCAGTCAAACAGCGAATTTAATAAAACGTCAAAAGTTTAAAACAAACCCCGGACATATTTAAAACAAGTTCGGATGACAGTTCAATCTTGTGTCGACATTAGCCGAGCATTACGACAGCTCTTATTACAGTAACAGCTTAAAATCACCCTTTTAAAAGTCTACCTGATCCAAAACGTTGTCAAATGTGTCATTTTACAAGGGCCTAACTTACATTAAATGTAAAAACTACTTAGCTCGTTTCGCTTAACTTACCCAACGTGACGGTGAAATAACTTAGACTGTCACAACTTTCCTGAGAACTCGCTGATGAATTAAACAAACTCCAGAGAAACACCGCTAACAAACTCACGGATTAATCGCCGCGATGTCAGGAGTCCTGATGTGTTTCCAGCCTCAGGCGAGTCGATCCGGAATTAGCAGCGCTACCGTTAGCCTTAGCAGCTAAAGGCCTTAAAGAACGAGCTCATCTGCTCAAAAACACGGACACTTCCAGCTGAAAACACAGCACAGCTCAAGAAATACACGAGCCGAACGTACCTTTAGTCACCCCAGACAGTAGTGTGGGGAACAGAGCAATCTAAAGAGTGTAACGTCAGGTCGTTTTTAGGGCTTCCACCCGGTTCGTCGCTCTTTTCTCCCACAGCCTCTGCCGGCGTCAAGCGCCTCCCTCCCGGACAGACAGACCCTCCACCGCCCCTAGCGGCGCAGCGGCGCAGCGGCGCATTACAGCCCTCGAGCGGGGAGGGATATAGGACAGCGGGCGGATTACTGACGCCCTCTAGCGGCGGAGGGATATATAACAGCTAGCGGACTACTGACGCCCTCTAGCGGCGGAGGGATATATAACAGCGAGCGGATTACTGACGCCCTCTAGCGGCGGAGGGATATACGACAGCGAGCGGACTACTGCCGCCCTCTAGCGGCGGAGGGATATAGGACAGCGGGCGGATTACTGCCGCCCTCTAGCGGCGGAGAGATATACGACAGCGGGCGGATTACTGACGCCCTCTAGCGGCGGAGTGATATACGACAGCGGGCGGATTACTGCCGCCCTCTAGCGGCGGAGAGATATACGACAGCGGGCGGATTACTGACGCCCTCTAGCGGCGGAGGGATATAGGACAGCGGGCGGATTACTGACGCCCTCTAGCGGCGTATAAACATATGACAACCAGCTACTCTCTTGAGCCCTCTAGCGGCGGAGGGATATAGGACAGCGGGCGGATTACGGATATGTATAAACATATGACAACCAGCTACTCTCTTGAGCCCTCTAGTGACATATCATTCAATTTATTGCCATGATTCTTTACATACAATATTGCCAAAGAATTACACACAGCAAATAATGACAAGAAAAATAAATGTACAATATAATAATAACAAATAGCAATAAAATAGTATTAAATATGATACATATGACAGCCAGCGACTCTCCTCTGCCCTTCAGAGGCAAACCGACAGCAGAGACTCTTTGCTGCTCTCTAGTGATAAATAGTGGCTATAACAGTTTGAACTACAGTCACAGAAAGTTTCAGTGCTGCAAAAAAAGTGCAAAAATGTTTATTAATTTTTAGTTTGTAATAGTTTTCCTCATACTTTTTTTCTTCAAATATAAGTAAATACAGACACTGTATAGATGTTGAGAAATGCATGAGAAATGTCTGTTCGCAGCTCTGATTCTCACTATTTCCCAAGCAAAGAAATAGCAGAAGTAAATTGAAATGCTGTGTTGCAGTAGAATAACTTATTTACCAGGCTACATAGTGCTTGATTAAGACAAAAAAATATGAAGAATGCATCTGAAAATCATGATGTTATGAAATATTACTCCTGGACCGGCTTCTTGAGTTTGTTTTTGAGTTCTGCCATCATGAATGGACTCCCCATGCTGCACAAAACAACATTAGACAAAAAGGTTAGTTTGTTTTTTGTGAAACAACATAAAATAAAATTAACAATTGATATTGACATTAAAGGCCGTACCCAGGATGCTTTGGAGGAGTCCATTTGGGTTTAGCTGGCACTGGCTCTGGTTTGACAGAATCCTCTGACTTCTGCTGTGAAAACAGAGTAATATCACTACACATCAACACAGAAAACAACTGACATATACTTTGATACACTCAAAAAACAATCAAGATTCATGTATTTGAATTAATAAACATTTCAGCAATTTGTAAGACAGTTTTAACATAAATGATAAATATAAAAATTAATTAAATATATTGTAGAAACTTAATTTCCTGTAAAGCTGCTTTGCAATGATTTGTATCATGAAAAGCTCTTTACAAATAAACAAAAAAATTAATTAATTAACTTGTGATGCATATTTGTTGAATTGTATCATTCATACATTAGTGAAGCAGGCAAGGTTTCTGTCACAGTACTAATAAACTGAATGTGTTTAAAATACACAGTAAGCAGGTTTATATATTTATCAACAATAAATCCAAATTCAATCTCACTCATTTTAACTTGAATTAACTTTAAATTGAATGTTGCTTGCTCCACAGCTAACAACATTCATCAACCTAACAAATGTATTTTTGCAATTAACAAATTTGTTGATTCTAAGCAATTTGAATAAATGCATTTTGAAATTATTATTTAAATTGAGTAAAAAAGACAAATAAATAGTTCATCCCAATCTATGCCATGATTTTGCGGAGTGCAGAAATCTTGCCTGTTTTTATTAGTTTATGTTAAAAACGTTTAATCCAAATAGATGTTTTATATGCTGAAAAGACAGGGATCTTAGGTTTCTTGTGTAGTGCGGTGTTAGGATGCAGCACCTGTGGCTGTAGTGTTCGCTCTGCGTCGGCTTTCTGCACAAACTCAGCTCTTCTCAGCACCGGCAGCCCTGCGCCCAGCCCTGAAAATAATGCACGGAGTTAAAGCACTAATCAAATTAGAACATACTTTCATGAAGGTCTTATTTTGGTAAATACCTGGGAGTTTAAATCCAATCACGCCTTTGGCTGGCGCGGAGACCTGGAGCGTCCGGCTGCGGTCCGAAGGCCGTGGAAGAGGTTCGGCCGAGGCTCTGAAGAGCAGCTTTCTGGGGTCTTTGGGAGGCCGGACGAGTGGATTCTTCACAGCGATTCTAGACTTCTGAACACTGAAGTCTAAAGACGAGTCCTCGACAGCCTAAGAATAAACAGCCATTAGCTTCAGCCTAGGACGACATTTTAATATTTCAACTGCATTATTGGGCCTTTTACTCAGCAAAATATTCTATATTACCTGCAGGATCAGATTAAACTTTCCTTCTGTCTTCACCTCCGGAAGGCCTGTGCTCACTTGATCAAATCCTCGTTTCATCCCAGGTCTGCTGACCTCCATCAGGTCCTCGTGACTTTCTCCAGCGATGGACTTCTGCAACTGCTCATGACGTCCATCAGTGTTTTCACACTCCGCTGAACTAACATGTTCTTCACTGCTGTCCAGCGCCTCAGATAATAACGTCCGCTCTTCTTCCGGGACAGCAGCATCTGACACACACTGCGCAGGGGCTTGATGTTCTGCATCACCAGCTTCTTCTGTTGAAAGTCCTACCGACGGTTCTGTTTTTTGCACTGAGTTACATTCTGCTTCTTTCATTTCCTTCAAGACTTGATTTGTTATTTCTTCTACATACTCTAAAGCGGTCTTCGCCACATCTGCCTGCAGATGTAGAGGTTCCTCCAGAAGCTGTGTTGGGCTCAAAGACCTCATTGATACGGGTTTGACATCGGTTTGGTCCTCTGACACATGCTCTGCAGTTCCAGTGATATCAGACGCGCTTGCATTTCCCTGCGTTTCACTCAAAGTGTCCACTGCTCTTTGAGACGATGTGTATCGTCCTCCTGTGAACTCAAGAAGCTCGTGTGGCTGTAAAGTGACATTTCTGATGACCGGTGATCGACTTTCTGTCTCAAAGGCTTCTGTTTCAACAATCAGTTCAGCTCTGAGTTCCACATGTTCTTTGAGCGAGAGCTGGGTTTGGATTAGAGTGTCGTGTTCGGTCTCAGAGTCTCTTTCTGCTCGCTCTCCTGCAGGACTTTGAGGATCGTGTATCTTAGATTCTCCAGAGAACTCACAAACAGTCAGATCTGAAAACATGCCTTCGGTTTTGGTGGCCAGCACAGATGAGCCAGTTCCTGATTCTGGAGTATTTTCTGAAGTGTCCTGTTCTGAATCCGACAGCAGGGCGTCTTCTAACGTATCGACGGTTTCATCCGTTACTGTGGGCATTTTCAGTTCTGTTTCATCATCTGGTACGTGTTTTTCTGATTCAGATTCTCTCTGCAGGGTTTCTGCGGACTCTATTAGCTCATATTTAGTCATGTCTTGTTCCCTGTCTGTGGTGTCTTCATCCTGCTCCGTTCCAGGCATCATCTCCTCAATCCCACTTTGAGAGAATTCATCGATTTCTTCAGAATATTTGTCTATTGTTTTCAGTCTCTCAGGGTTTGAAATGCTGTTTGCTTCATCTGTCAAATAATCCAGTAAATCCTGCACTTGTGAAAGATCTCCATCGTTCTCAGTTTTCTCCTGATTCTTCTGGACAGTGATATGTTTCTCTGTTTCATCAGAAGGATGTTCATGTGTCAGTCCTCCGGTGTCTTGCGTCTCTCCGCGGTCCGTCACGCTGATCTGTGCGTCCAGTTCTACATCTGGCTGAGACTGGATCATTACGTCTGTGTCACTCCGATCTTCTCTCATCACATCACACTTTTCAGCTTCACGATCCTGATCACGTTCTTCACCGTCGCCATCTTTTTGTCCAAACCTCCCAATTTCTTCCAAGTCCTGTGCAGTTTGACTCTCCTCATCCTGCTCGCTTCCAGTTCCAGGCATCATCTCCTCAATCCCACTTTGAGAGAATTCATCGATTTCTTCAGAATATTTGTCTATTGTTTTCAGTCTCTCAGGGTTTGAAATGCCGTTTGCTTCATCTGTAAAATAATCCAGTAAATCCTGCACTTGTGGTTCAGTTCCCTGATCTTTATCGTTCTCAGTTTTCTCCTGATTCTTCTGGACAGTGATATGTTCCTCTGTTTCATCAGAAGGATGTTCATGTGTCAGTCCTCCGGTGTCTTGTGTCTCTCCGCGGTCCGTCACGCTGATCTGTGCGTCCAGTTCTACATCTGGCTCAGACTGGATCATTACGTCTGTGTTATCTGCGTCTTCTCTCTTCTCTGCACACTTCTCAACCTCATGATTCTCATCACATTCTTCTGTATTGTCACCATCGGTTTGTTCAGTGACCTGCAGCTGTCGTGTGGTCTCACTCTCACAGTCTGCATGTTCTTCTTCAGCCTGAACCTCATCGGATGAAACTTTCTCAGCCGTGCGTCCTTCGCCGTCTGTTTCTGTCCCAGTGGACCACGCTGCACAATTGTAAGTTGTTTTTTTTGTGGTATGAACATGGAGTTTATCTTCATTGTCGCTCTTGACCGCACCAGTGTTCTCCCACGGTACAGACGCAGCCGCTCTGACTTCAGATGAGGAACACGTGACCTCTGCGCCGTCATTTTCGTTGTCGCTGTTATTCGTCTTTACTTCTCTGTCAATCTTGTTTACCGCACTTTTCAAGTCAATTTCATCTGTTCTGGCACGAACACTCTGGTTTCCTTCAGCTGTGACTTCTGGTCTGAGATATCTCGCCACAGCCCCTGACAGATAACCCTATACAAGCAAAACATTGAACACAGGAGTCAGCGAAGGGCCCGAACCCGACTCATCAAGACAGATCATCTGTGACCCGGAGCACGACCATGCTCCATGAAGATATTTAGTCAATTTCCTTCCGTAAATATATCAAAGCTTCATTTTTGATTAGTAATATGCATTGCTAAGAACTTCATTTGAACAACTTTAAAGGAGATTTTTTTGCTCCCTCAGATTCCAGATTTTCAAATAGTTGTATCTCAGACAAATATTGTCCAACAAACCATACATCAATGGAAAGATTATTTAAATCGACCTTTATGACTGGGTTTGTGGTCCAGGGTCACATCAGAGGACTGCAATATGACTGGCATTACACATACAGACTAATTAGTATCAAAACTTCATCAGTGAAATTGTAAGAGAGCAGCATTTACTCACCCAAACGGTCCAAATAGTGCGACCAATGCGGTTCACCGAGCTTTCAGGCGGATCCATAGCCGATTAAAAGAAAAGTGATCAGCTGCTGAAAGATTAATGAGCTTGACGCAAAGTTTCTTCACCATTCAGAGCATTACAAGCACGTCTGCTTCTTTCTTGTAAGTCCTTTATCGCGGTTATATTGAGTGCTGGAGGTCGCTGTGCTCGTGTGTGTGTGTGTGTGTGTGTGAGAGAGAGAGAGAGAGAGAGAGAGAGAGAGAGAGAGAGAGAGAGAGAGAGAGAGAGAGAGTGTGTGTGTGTGTGTGTTAATGAGGAAGACGCGCTGTGAAGCAGCATTAACTCTCGCACGGAGCTGGTTTGTGGTGAGGAAAGCAAAAGAGTCATCGGGCCTGTCATGTTCAACCACACATCATGTCGGAGTACACTTCTCTAAATTAAACAGGCTGTGTGTCAAAACCTGGTGAACTCTCTCAGCACGGCGCTGGGCACGCGTGCAGCACTTTTGGACATCATGAGAGAAAACTGCGTTTTTTGTAATGTTTGTGCACGAAAACCTGCTGTCTGGAAATAACTCTAGGATTTAAAACACAGCCATAGTTTCCTGCTGCAACACTTACTGCTGCGCAACTGGTGTGTGCTGCACCAACTTCCCTCAAGATATTTCAACATATTAAAGTGCAGCAGATTATAAGATTAGCCAGTTATGATCTTGTTTGTTTATGGTAGAAAACTAAAGCATCTGAAGTGTTGGCTCAATAAAAGGCTTGATTTGCACGTCTGAAAGCGCAGAAGTTGTGGTTTGACATGTATCTGAGTGACAGAATTAGTCTCTGCGGCTCGCGCTGACTGACTTTCTCACATACATCTACAAACACGACAGCTTTAAAGACTTTATTTCATTAACATTGATGACAAGTAATTCAAGAGAGTGAAGTGAATACTATAATATTGTGTTTCGTGCATCATATGATTAGTAGTAAAAGAAAAAAAACTTTCTTTTTTTTTTAAAGACAAATAAATATAAGAGCAAAACGTAAGTATAAAGTTTGTTGTGGGCGTCCAGAGAAGATGTGGATTTCTAAAGAAGTGTGAGCCATCAAGATGAGGCTTCCTCCGCAGGCTCTGCAAAACACAAAAGTGAGAAGTACACTTCATCTTCTAATCTAGGTCACTCATTGTAGTCTAATCACATGTGAGTGAACATAATTATCAACATATTAGTCAACAGTATTATATTTTAAGCAAATGGGCTGTACGTGTTACACAAGGAGATGTTTTACAAGGAAACACTGAGTCTTTCTGTTTCCAAACGTCATGTTTAATTCAGTGATTTACTTGCTGTTTTATTAGTGAGATTTACTATCAGTTTGTTTCTACACAACAGTGTATTTATACAAAATTGCATTTTGAATATTATTATTATCTAGTGAATGACTAATTGTACTCATGCACAATACCTCGACAGCACATTGTTTACCTGTCCAGGTGAGGTACGCAGGCAGCCGCAGTGCAGGATGGGTAATTTCCACAGTGACGCTCAGACGCTCTTTCCTCTCCTTCCTCAGTCTCACGGTGTTTATATAGCACGGATCCTCCTCCTCATTCTGCTGCTGGTCCTCTCCTGCTGATTTCATTCCATCCACACCTTCGTTCATCTCACATTCTGCACTACAGTCCACGCTAGACGGCCTGATTCCTGCAGAACAAGCCCAAGGGTTGTTCTCATGATCAGATGTTGTGTTATATTCAGTCTGCTCTTCATCGTATGGCATACGTACTGCGCAGGTGTCCTGCTCTCTCCTGTCCTCCTGCGGATCTCAGCACAACGCAGACGCTCTTGAGCTCGCCGTCTGCTTGCTCTGTCTCTCTGGACAAAAGCTTGGAGAGGGTTGTGCCTCCAGCAGCCCAGAGAACGTCCGCCGAGGGCTTTCCTCCAGAGAGAAGAACGGAGAATATTCCCAGTCCATCTCTGCTCCAGCGAACCGACAGAGACGGAGGGATGGAGGGAGCGACTGAGAAACACCACAAGAAAGACTGCGTCAGAAGAGCACAAATCCATAAGTCTCTATGATATTGTGGTCTCTAGATATGGTTTGACTTGCTCATTTTTGATCAGCTTCCTCTGTTTTTAACATCCATGATCGGACATAAATCAGTGTACCTCTACATAGTAGGATATGTATTTACATTTCTTTGTTAAATTAGAAACATTTTTGTTTCTTTCTTGGTAACGATGGAGAGATTAATATTTATAGACTACTGTACTAATGTTTGGGATCTTTACAATTTTTGAAAGAATTAATAGTTTTATTCTGCAAGGATGTATTAAACTGATCAAAAATGACAATAAAGACATTTATAATGTTATCATTTTCTAAAATCTTACTATTTTCAATAATAGCTCTAATATTAATATTAAAATACAGTTCTTTTGTATTTCAAAAGAGTCCTAATATAATATATTATAATAATTCTAATATATTTGTACAAATTTGAATGTTTTTCAATATTGCCTAATAATCAGAAATCAGTATATTATTATGATTTCTGAAGATCATGTGACTCTGAAGACTGCAGTAATGATGCTGAAAATACAGCTGCACATCACAGAAATAAATTACAGTATAACACATATTCACATAGAAAACAGCTGTTTTACATTCTAATACTATTTCACTGTTTTTACTGTATTTTTGAGCAAATAAATGCAGGCTTGGTGAGCAGAAGAGACTTATAAATAAAAAATAAATATAAATATATAAATCTGTTGTTTTTACCGGCCCGAGAGCTTCTCCAGACTCTGTGGATGGGCTTCAGCAGCGAGCAGTGCATCACTCTGCAGACGATCTCAGCGCCTCTCGCCGTCTCTCGCTGGTCTTTAAGGAAGGCTTTTGCTCGGAAGGTCCTGGGCTGAGTTTGTAAAGGACCCCAGAGCTCAGCTCCGTCTGTGATGTCCTCCTCGCTCTCGTTCGCTTTCACACACAGCCATCTGACAGAGATGTCCGGAGGATAGAAACCTGTGACGTCGCAGGCGAAACTCACCGGACGCTCCTCACAGCAGACGATCTCTGAAACCGAGGGCTGCTTTATGAACCCTACGAAGCAATAAAGACAGTTATCTGATCATAAATGTTCTGTTAATGAATTTACAGCCTATTTTTGGCTGCTTACTGCATATTGTGCTGCATTATATACTGTATACTGCCTTTAATCAGCATGTGAAAGTCAAGTCAGATTTATTCATATAACACTTTACACAATTTACTTTGTTTCACAGCAGCTTTACAGAATATCTTGATCTTGGCATTTGCAATAATTTAATATCTTCATGCCTTACAGCCATATTTAGCAGATGATAAAGTTTAAATGTTATGATGATAAAAAGCAATCGAGAGGTAGAGATTTGCTAAATATATAACCAACAGATATTCGGAAGTTCGTGTGCTCATATAATCTTATCATTAGTGGTGAACTTGGCTTGATGTCTGCGATGGAGGCTCAGAGAGACTATTCTACTCCAGCTCCGATAAATCAAATAAATATAAATAAAGGAGGAGATGGAGAGGAAGAAGTAACAACAGAACTGTTTACACTTGGATATTAACTGGAAGATTAGATGGGCGTACTCCTCCTGAATTTACGTCTTTGACAGAAAAAGTAGAGATATAGCAAATGAATTTAATGTCTTTTTTAGGTGATGTGATATACATGATTTTAATGATATAGGTGTATGGATTTCCACTGTAGTTAACAGAGGAATATCTGCAGACTGATAAAGCCTCAGTTTTGAGGATTTTGCAAATTACTAAACAAAATAGAAGTCATAAAGTGAGTAGGAGAGGTTTGAGGATTTGTGCTCGTCAGCTCTGTGACATCAGCCGTTTCTTCAGACCTCGCTGAAGTTACAGAGAAAACCTGCCGTGTGGAACAACATCCATTACTGTACCCATTCCTAAAAAGACCAACGCGTGACAAATGAATGATTTCTTTAACATCAGTATTAATGAAGTGTTTTGAGAGAATGATTAGGCTAAACCATGGATTCTAGAGTATACCAGTCAGTTAAGTTTGCTTACAGGAGTATTAGGAGTATTAGGAGTATTAGGAGTATTAGGAGTGTTAGGAGTATTAGGAGTATTAGGAGTGTTAGGAGTGTTAGGAGTATTAGGAGTATTAGGAGTGTTAGGAGTATTAGGAGTATTAGGAGTGTTAGGAGTGTTAGGAGTATTAGGAGTATTAGGAGTGTTAGGAGTGTTAGGAGTGTTAGGAGTGTTAGGAGTATTAGGAGTATTAGGAGTGTTAGGAGTGTTAGGAGTATTAGGAGTGTTAGGAGTATTAGGAGTATTAGGAGTGTTAGGAGTATTAGGAGTATTAGGAGTATTAGGAGTGTTAGGAGTATTAGGAGTGTTAGGAGTGTTAGGAGTGTTAGAAGTGTTAGGAGTATTAGGAGTATTAGGAGTGTTAGGAGTGTTAGGAGTGTTAGGAGTATTAGGAGTGTTAGGAGTATTAGGAGTATTAGGAGTGTTAGGAGTGTTAGGAGTATTAGGAGTGTTAGGAGTATTAGGAGTATTAGGAGTATTAGGAGTGTTAGGAGTGTTAGGAGTATTAGGAGTGTTAGGAGTATTAGGAGTATTAGGAGTATTAGGAGTGTTAGGAGTATTAGGAGTGTTAGGAGTGTTAGGAGTGTTAGGAGTGTTAGGAGTATTAGGAGTATTAGGAGTATTAGGAGTGTTAGGAGTATTAGGAGTGTTAGGAGTGTTAGGAGTGTTAGGCGTATTAGGAGTATTAGGAGTGTTAGGAGTGTTAGGAGTGTTAGGAGTGTTAGGAGTATTAGGAGTATTAGGAGTATTAGGAGTGTTAGGAGTGTTAGGAGTGTTAGGAGTATTAGGAGTATTAGGAGTGTTAGGAGTGTTAGGAGTGTTAGGAGTGTTAGGAGTATTAGGAGTATTAGGAGTGTTAGGAGTGTTAGGAGTATTAGGAGTATTAGGAGTATTAGGAGTGTTAGGAGTGTTAGGAGTGTTAGGAGTGTTAGGCGTATTAGGAGTGTTAGGAGTGTTAGGAGTGTTAGGAGTATTAGGAGTGTTAGGAGTATTAGGAGTATTAGGAGTATTAGGAGTATTAGGAGTATTAGGAGTGTGGAGGATGCAAGACAATAGGTGCGCAATAATTCTGAGTAAAATATGCATTGTTAAAATATTTGTTGTTGGACATTAACTGTCACACATGTAGAGTTTTAAACCGATATATAAGTGTATTGTTATGATAGCAGTAACTGTAAAGGGACTATGATGTGTAAATCAGATGTAAGCTAATACAGTTCCTCTTAGTCTGTTTTTTAATATTTATTTTCATTTTTAATTTAGTGATTTTAATGCCTTAAAGAGCAATTTTAGATTGTAATTTTCTTATGTCCTACTAATAATCATAAATGCATCTGTCATGAAACCAGAGAGAAACTGCTGATCAGCTGAAAGCACAAGTAGCAACCGCGTTAAAATGTTTTCTTATTTCTTAAAACAATGTCATTAAGACACAATACATTAAATAGAGTCGGTTGTAAGGTTATATTTTTACTTATTTGATTTACTATTTAAGTTGCATTTTGTCTTTAATTTTATTTTTGGGCTGATAATAGTCTAGTAATAGTGTGAGAGAGTCAGTATCAGTGGTCAGTGTTAGAGGATGAGTTTAGCTGCTCCTGACCAGGTTAGTTTCCCAGCATGTGTGTCACAGCGACAACAGCTACGTTAAATTTGCTTCATGGAATCAAATCATATTTCAGTTAGTCTGACTCACTGTCAAAAGACTGCCTTATTATGAAACAGACCCCTGGTCAGACTCATGCTCATTGAGTTATTTATAGATTTTTACATCAGCATTTAATACTATTCAACCACTTCTTTTAGCTGAACATTTATTGTCTGAATTTGAGCTGGATTTGGGATTTTCTGACCAGACGATCTCAAAGAGCATGACTAAATGGAGAACATTCCCGGGAGCTTTACTCCTCGGTGGGCTGCGTCCACCTTATTTTTCCCGATAGAACGGTCATTTGTGTAAATTTAATGTGTCTGGCTTCCGGTGTCATCCGCTTCCAGATTTTTTTAGCTGTACAAAACCACTATTTATATTGCAGAATGGTGTGTCTTACCATATTATGTTAATGTATTATCTTAATTATGAACACACTGTTTACTGCACTTTGTTATTCTTCTCATTATTTCTGTACAGCGGCTCATTCATTCACAGAAAACAGCTTACTTCCGCACTGAAGAATGAGGGGGATTCTTTCACTTCTATTATTTATTCTGTACTCTGACAGGTGCAGAAGTCAATATTCAGGCAGGAACATTATTAAATATGCCGATGATTTGGTGGAGATAAACCTGTTAAAACATGCTGAAACACTATTTTTGGCTTTGTGTGAGAGTGCTCCTCTACAAATGAAGTAGAAGTTGAGCAATGCATTGTGGGATGCTATATTTAGCACATTTTGGTTAATGCAGTGGGTCATTTTTGCTATTCTAGAAAATGTTCATACTGTGCAAAGTATACTGCAGAAATAATAGTTTGCTGCGGAGTGCAGCAGTCGAGTTCTGGAAGTAAAACTTGAGTTTTTTTAAGATAAGCTTTAAAGACTGGCCTACTGTGAGCTCTGAGGTTGTTAATCGACCACCAGTTTTTTAAAGAATTGTGTTTAACAGCATAACTCCTGGTAAAAACTACATTACCCATAATTCTGCAAAGAAATCTCCACCAATCAGAGAGTCGTACAGCAAACTGCTCCAAAAGAGCTTGCAGTGATTGTTTACCTACATAAAGCACAAATTATGTATTTAATCCAAATGATTGTTTTTAATCCAGTTATGTTATTCACAGCGCCTCATTCAGCACTCTCTATTCTATTTCTATTCTATACTTGTTTTCTGTTGTTTATTATAAATAAAAAACTTGACCCTCTAACACTAGCACACTTTGTTTTTCAATTCTATCTGCTTGTTTTATTTTTATTTATTATAAAACAAATAATAATACATGAACCCTTTAACATTAGCTCTCTCTATTCTCTTTCTATTCCATCTACGTTTTATTCTTTTTTTCATTATTAAAAAAAAAAAACATTGCTACGTATATCGCAGCACTTATATATTGTTGCTTTCTTGTTGGTTTGATTGTTTCTATTGTACGTTCGTCCTAAATGATTAAATGTAAATGTCATGAGATTGCAGTTCTTTCCCTCCATAAAGCTAAGTTCACAGTCTTCTGCTTTTGTCTTTTTGTCTAATTTTCAAATACTTGTTTTGCTTCTAATGTTGTGATTCGCCTAGTAGCTGGTTTGGTTCATTGCCTGTAACGTCCTAATGAAGGCTTTTTTCAGAGCCCTATGGGTAAGATACCTCCAGCACCAAGAGCACTAATGCAGTCCATTCTAAACACTGCTTTCATCTGATCACGAGATCACCTCTGGTCTGGCGAGTGAGGGGCTGTTTGAGGGCCGTGTGGTGGACGGTGACCCACACCCGGGTCTCTCCTCGCTCCAGCTCCGCGGTGGGGAGCCTGCACTGACTCAGGGCCGAGAAGAAGCCTGCAGCGTCCGGCCGAGGGGCCGCCAGCGCCTGCGGGACAGACACGGGGCTCAGCTCGCCGCCCTCACAGAACCAGCGGAAGGTGATGATGTCTGGATGAAAGCCAGAGGCCTGGGCTGTCATGGTCACAACGCCTGGGGAGAGAAAACCTTCTATAATCATGCATTTACAGCGTTTGCACTATTTTAATGTGTGCACTGTTTGTCAAACCTCCTTCCTCATTTGGCTCTGAGAACTGGATCTCTGAAACTTCAGGTGGTGCTAAAAAACAAAACAACAACACTGACTTGGAAACATGATGAATTGAAATAGATCGAAACATGCATCTTACTTTTCACGCTAAAGGAGAACAAAAATCTAGAAACAGGAACCAGCAGGTGCAACCGATAGGGTCACCAAACCTCACCTCAACATTTCACTCGAAAATCTATACGCTAGAAAAACAAATGATGCTTTGCTTCTGAAAATGAAGGTTATTTTAGGACATAAAGTTTTTTTTTTTTTTTTTTTTTTTTTTAAATCAGATTCTCATAGCTAGTGTAAAAAAACCCCAACATTTTATGAAATGTAAAAATGATATTTTGCTTAAATATTTTCAGACATATATATATAATGTTTTTTATTAAATCCAACTCTCGTAATTGTAATGTAAAAAGAAAAAACATCACAATATTTTATTAAATTGAAAAATGTTTTGCTTTATGAAGTTTATTTAGGATCAATTTCTCATAACTGAATTGCAAAACAAAAAATGTTTCATGAAATATATTATATTTTTGTATAAATATTTATAAGATTTTTATTTGTAATACTGCCAATAATCTATGAAATTACCGTTAGAATAATAGGAGTTACAAAACAAAAACCTTTTCAAAGGTACGAGTGTCTAAAAATGTGATTTATTGTCATGAAAATGATCTAGCTAATGCAAAAATGATAACTGTGATGATACTAATAGGAGACCTGGACATATTTTCAAGAGCTTCTCCTATTAGCTTCACAGGAGAAAAGCCAGCTGCAGGTAATTCATGAGCGACCTCTGACCTAGAATAGTGAACTTGTCAGACACTCTCTCGGCCACAATCTTGTCTTTGCCCTTATACGAGATGTGGCATTTGAAGACTGCACCCTTGTGAATGGACAGGTCGGGTATAAATGTGACGGAGGAGAACAGCTGCTTCAGGGAGCTGGAGGACGAGCGCGGCGACATCTGAGTGTGCAGCTTGTAATATCCCGAGGCAGCAGCAGAGCGCAGCAGAGAGCTTTTCTCCGACACCACAGACACACGAGCGCTGCGAGGAGCGTAGGCTGCTGAGCAAAAAGGACCATATTTTTTCTCTGTGAGAGAGATAAGAGAGAGAGAGAAAAGAGAGAGGTGAGAAAGAGAGAGGAGGTGAGAAAGTCAGAAAGAGTGAAACATACACACCACCACTTTCATATCTACTGGATCTGTAACTTTAATATCATTTGCATTTGTCCCTTTGACTTCATGAAAATAGTGCACAAACAATGCATTTAATGTCAATTTCAAACATCAATAAAGTAGTAGAACTAGTTGAATAACTAGTCGTTCATTAGTCTGTGTCGACTAGTTCCGAATCATGTGTTGATCACACATTGCAGTTGCACAAAATTCATTTGACCACAATCAAGTTACGCATCATTAGATTTGCATGAAGGCCAAAAGGTTCGCCAACAGTCGACTAGTAAAGGCTGAAGTTGAACGATTGACTGATGTTGACTATTAATTATTATTATTATTAAGTAATGATTGACATTAGCTGACTGATACCTCTGTATACAGTGTCTGTGATGGGAACATCATTGAGGAACCATGTGGTCTGTACTCTCTCTGCCAACCTGCCTTCCACGCTGATGGTGACTCTGCCTTTCCTACCCACAACCACTCGGGGCGGCAGAACGATCGCCGAGATGTTCAGAGACTTCAGCTTCTCTGAGGAAAAGAGATGTGAGACTGTTCATCCAGCTGTTCATTCAGTGTTCAATCAGCAGCTGCCCTGAGCCGTGACATTAAAGACAGTTCACCCAAAAACAAAAACTCTGCCATCCTTTATTTACCCTCAGGTTGTGTCAAATGTGTATGAGCTTCTTTCTTCTGTTGAAAATAAAAATAGATCATTTGAAGAATGTGGATAACCAGACAGTTGCTGGTAGCCATTGATCTCCATAGTAAGAAAAAAACACTATGGAAAACAATGGGGACCAGAAACTGCTTGGTTTTCAACATTCTTCAATATGTTTGTGTGTGTGTGTGTGTGTGATGTGTGTACCTGATATTTATCATGTTATAGGGACATTTTTAGGTCCCCGTGAGGAAACAAGCTTATAAATCATACACAAGTTTTTTTGAAAATCAAAAAAATGCAGAATGTTTCCTGTAAGGGGTAGGGTTAGGTGTAGGGTTGGTGTAGACAGAGTGATAGAAAATACAATTTGTACAGTATAAAGACCATTACATCTATGGAGAGTGAGTCCCCATAAACATGGAAACACAACGTGTGTGTGTGTGTGTGTGTGTGTGTGTGTGTGTCCTTGTTTATGCTACATTGAGGGGACCAAATGTCCCCACAAGGATAGTAAAACCAGTAAACGTTGACCTTATGGGGACATTTTTTAGGTCCCCATGAGGAAACAAGCTTAAAAATCATACAGAGTGAGTTTTTTTGAGAAAGTAAAAATGCAGAAAGTCTCCTGTAAGGGGTAGGTTTAGGTGTAGGGTTGGTGTAGGACAATAGCACATACAGTAAGTACAGTATAAAAACCATTACGCCTATGGAGAGTCCCCACAAGGATAGCAAAACAAACCTGTGTGTGTGTGTGTGTGTGTGTGTGTGTGTGTGTGTGTGTGTGTGTGTGTGTGTGTGTGTGTGTGACGAAAGAAGTTCATATAGGTTTGGAACAACTAGATGGTAAGTAAATGTTTAAAAAGGTCTATAATTTTGAATAATTAAATAATAAGTAATTTCTTTGTGGCTTTCTATGAATGTTATTTCAGCAGGTTTTTTTTGGATGCACACCAAGTGAGAAAGGTGCTTTCTGTCCCAGAATCATGCAGTTACAGCATCTAGCACCAGGGCTATCAATAGCAGGGCCATGCTAACAAAGAAAAACTTGATTTATTGCTTATATATAGAGTGACAAGTCACATTTACAGCTCAGGTGATTGGCTCAAATGTTTTGGAACAGCAAATATGGATGCATTTACATCACATTCTTTCAGGGATGAAACGACTCTCACTGAGATGAATGGGGCTGCTAACGGAAAGCCTTCTGCTTGTATCTTAAGTCACTGGTGTGTTACCAGACTTACCATCCCTTCTTTTCCAAGAAAATCCAAAGCAGAGCAAAAAAACCAGCGTCAGTGAAATGATCATCATTGCTACCGAAGCCTTGGCTGACTTATTCAGGCCTGGGTTTTGCACTGAAAGAGATGAGAGCAGTAAAAGTGATAAGAACTTTTTCTCCACCTCTAGCTATATACCTATTTCTACACTATTTCACACACTTTACCTTTAATCCAATTAAAACACAACACTACCCAGGTGAAAAAGACATAGTATTAAATGTATTAAAATATACTTGAAGTAGTTTGTTTACAATACATTTGTATTCCCAACATGCTTGAAGTGTATTAAAATATATTGAATTGCATTTTAATATATTTATAAAAAGTATACTAGAAATACTTTGGTAATAAATATATGCTTAGTTACACTTTTAAGGAATATGCTAAACACAAGCACACTATTACTATATTTCTAAAAAGTATAGTAGAAATACTATGTTAATAAATATATTCTTTGTTTCTTAGGAATATACTAAACACAAGCATACTTTTAGTGACGTTTAAGTGTATTTACAGAAAACATATTCATGTTACGCTTAATTAAAGTATATTTTATGTGTACTAACAAAATAATTACACTTTTAGTGGGTTTTTAATGTACTTTATATTGCAGTAGGCCTACACATGGTTATATTTTAAATATTTATGTATGTATAATTTTAATATTTCGAAAAGTACGATATTTTGAAAAACATTTTCAACATTTAAAATGTACAAAATTTTGTCAAATATTATTAACCATTGCAATATTTAAAATACGTTGTTTAATATGGGTTAAAGTCTTAGATGGTTTGGAGCATCTTAAGGGTGAGTGATGACAGAATTCAAATTGTTTTGGGGAACTATGAAATTAATTTTAAAAAATAGCGGTATGTTCTTATTTTTACCAGCTTCTGCAAGCATGTATGGCATCTGGCTTTTGTACCTCACTGTGACTTCAGGTAAGATTTATATTTAATTAACATTATTTGTCTGTACCAGTCGTGTTTGTGCCACATGCATTGGCAGGAAAAAAAATAAAATTAATCATTATAACATGTACAACATTAACATTCTTTTATTTGCAACATGAAGTATATTTATTTCTGATTTCCTGAACAATTTGGCTTCACTGTAATGAGGTTAATGATCTTTGAAAAACCATGATTATGAACACGATTACTTTGTCTTGAGCTGAACACCCAACTGTGGTAGTGTTGGTTGATAGGTGTTTATATTTGTTAAAGCTTGACAACCTTATTGACTTTATTTTCTAATATATATTTCGGTAACACTTTATTTTGATGGTCCCTTTTGAACATTCTGTTGACACTAAGTAATGTTGCAACTACATGTCAACTAACTCTCATTAGAATATTTGTAGACTGTCTACAAATATTAGACTGTCACTCTAATGAGAGTTAGTAGGAATGAGTTAGTAGGAATGTAGGGGCAATGTTACTTATAGTCAACAGAATGTGTTAAAGGGACCATCAAAATAAAGTGAAACCTATATTTCTCATTACAGATAAGAACAAAGATTAAATTGTAAGAAGGGTTGCTTATAAGAGAGCATACAGTACAACTGCAATCATCATTTGCCTTTTTTTGTGTACGTGAGAAATATTAACATTTGTTGTTTTTCAGATCAGCTGCTATAGAAGACAAACTGAAATCTGAGAGCAGAGACAAGCAAAGGAATAGTAAGTATATTTTAATGTTGTATCATCTCTGTTATAGAGATTTTTGAATCAGGCCTAATGGAGGGTGATTCGGTCAATCTTGGAAGAAAAACGTTTAGCAATGTGTCCATTTCAGGTGGCTAATTTGTGCTTCCTTTCAGTCATTCATGTAAAAAATTATCTAATTTAGTTTCTGTTTTTTTTTTCTTCTAAAGCTGCAAGGCACTTGTGCAAAATATTGTATGCCAGGACGACTAGGTTGTGCCCAGGTCTCCGTAACCTGCGACGACGCTCAGCTCCATCGGCCCTCCGTCTGTGCCTTCAGATCCACAAGCTCTGTCTCCATCGGTCGGCCCCCAGATGTTCGGCAGCCACACCATCTACATCTTGGCTCCCCGCTCCCTCGACTCCGCCGTGTGTGGCCATCCCTTCACCACATCCTGCCATCATCCTGCAGTTTTGCCTCTCACCATCCCTACACCATCTCCTCGTCCACCTCCAAAACCCCCTCCATCCCTCCCTATTCTGTTGCTTGAACTTCATCTTCAGTCTTTGCACACACATCTATTCACTTCTGCACTTTGTTTTTCAGTAAATGTATTTTTTTTTCTTCAGAAAATTGCATTGTAATTTTTATTTATTCATTGATGTAAAATTCTTTACTTTTCAGTAATACAGGTATAACTGAAATGTTCTACAAATGGATAAGATAGCTCTTCCATAGCATTTCAGTCTTTTTTTTTTTATTTATTATAATGTTTTTTGTATAATGTTTTAAAATGTACTTGAGTATGTTTGTAGTAATACAAATATAATATAAACATTTGTATTTCAAGTGCATTTTTAATACATTTAATAGTATGTTTTTTTGTATATACAGTGGGTATGGAAAGTATTCAGACCCCCTTAAATTTGTCACTCTTTGTTATATTGCAGCCATTTGCTAAAATCATTTAAGTTCATTTTTTCCCCTCATTAATGTACACACAGCACCCCATATTGACAGAAAAACACGGAGTTGTTGACGTTTTTGCAGATTTATTAAAAAAGAAAAACTGAAATATCACATGGTCTTAAGTATTCAGACCCTTTGCTCAGTATTTAGTAGAAGCACCCTATTGATCTAATACAGCCATGAGTCTTTTTGGGAAAGATGCAGCAAGTTTTTCACACCTGGATTTGGGGATCCTCTGCCATTCCTCCTTGCAGATCCTCTCCAGTTCTGTCAGGTTGGATGGTAAACGTTGGTGGACAGCCATTTTTAGGTCTCTCCAGAGATGCTCAATTGGGTTGAGTTGTTGTGAAGCCACTCCTTCGTTATTTTAGCTGTGTGCTTAGGGTCATTGTCTTGTTGGAAGGTAAACCTTCGGCCCGGTCTGAGGTCCTGAGCACTCTGGAGAAGGTTTTCGTCCAGGATATCCCTGTACTTGGCCGCATTCATCTTTCCCTCGATTGCAACCAGTCGTCCTGTCCCTGCAGCTGAAAAACACCCCCACAGCATGATGCTGCCACCACCATGCTTCACTGTTGTGACTGTACTGGACAGGTGATGAGCAGCGCCTGGTTTTCTCCACACATACCGCTTAGAATTAAGGCCAAAAAGTTCTATCTTGGTCTCATCAGACCAGAGAATCTTATTTCTCACCATCTTGGAGTCCTCCATGCGGGCTTTCATGTGTCTTGCACTGAAGAGAGGCTTCCGTCGGGCCACTCTGCCATAAAGCCCCGACTGGTGGAGGGCTGCAGTGATGGTTGACTTTCTCCAACTTTCTCCCATCTCCCGACTGCATCTCTGGAGCTCAGCCACAGTGATCTTTGGGTTCATCTTTACCTCTCTCACCAAGGCTCTTCTCCCCGATAGCTCAGTTTGGCCGGACGGCCAGCTCTAGGAAGGGTTCTGGTCGTCCCAAACGTCTTCTATTTCAGGATTATGGAGGCCACTGTGCTCTTAGGAACCTTAAGTGCAGCAGAATTTTTTTTGTAACCATGGCCAGATCTGTGCCTTGCCACAATTCTGTCTCTGAGCTCTTCAGGCAGTTCCTTTGACCTCATGATTCTCATTTGCTCTGACATGCACTGTGAGCTGTAAGGTCTTATATAGGCAGGTGTGTGGCTTTCCTAATCAAGTCCAATCAGTATAATCAAACACAGCTGGACTCAAATGAAGGTGTAGAACCATCTCAAGGATGATCAGAAGAAATGGACACCACCTGAGTTAAATATACGAGTGTCACAGCATAAATTTTTAATAAATCTGCAAAAATGTCAACAATTCTGTGTTTTTCTGTCAATATGGGGTGCTGTGTGTACATTAATGAGGAAAAAATGAACTTAAAAATGATTTTAGCAAATGGCTGCAATATAACAAAGAGTGAAAAATTTAAGGGGGTCTGAATACTTTCCGTACCCACTGTATGCTGCTGTACTTTATGAATATTTGTAATGTACACAAAAATATATAGTACATTAAAGTTTTCTAGATATCAAATTGTGTACATGTGTATATACTGAAAAATATAATACTAATAAATGTAATATAATATATTAGTAGTGTAATGGTAATGCATTTCTAATGAGCTGAAATACAATTGAAATGTACTTGAAGCACATTAAAACGATGCTTCAAATATACTCTACCTATAGTTCATGAATTATTAAAAGTACATTTTAAATGTATTTTAAGAAATACACTTAAACTGCACTAAATATACTTAAAGTAGTTCCAATTTAACACAATTTCAATATATTAAATATTACAAATAGATTAAAATCGAACTTAAACATATCTTGAAATACACTTAATATACTTAAAGTTGTTTCAAAATAATACATTTAATATGCACTTAGTATAGTATAATATAAATATATTAAGTGTCTGAAAAAGCACAATTTAAATATATTTCTTTTTCACCTAGTTAGTCACTGGAGACCGGGGTAGTCCAGTGCTGCTCTTGGAGGGTTTAACTCTAGGCCTGACTAAACACACCTGAACCAAGTGTACCCTTCACAATCATTCATTGCGAAGGGCTGTTTGAGGTGGCAAGTTTTACGCACTTCGGTTTGGAACAACCATTCAATATGACTGCCATGACTGTTCCCAGTCTAAAGTGCCCTTCGGAGGCAGATTTATCCTGTTTGCAATGCAGCAAAGGCCTTCCAGATCACTAGAAACCTCCAGCTAGGTGTGTTGGAACTAAACTCTGCAGGAAAATGGCCCTCCAGGAGCAGGACTGGACACCCTTGACACAGACTCTTTCCTTTGAGTCTGTTCTCAATGCTGATTGGATCATAAAGCTGTTAATCTTGGCATAGTGTAGCATTATATTACTGTACATAAGAAGTGAAGTCATGTCCCATACCTCGTGGGTCAACGGCGGTGAGGTTGATAGCTGCATAGGCAGGTTCTTGCACATTGGGCTGCTGGGCCACACACTGCACCTCTCCTCCTCTGCTCCTCTCCTCCGCACTCAGGGTGTGATACTGATGTCTCCCGTACATCCCTTCCTCATTCTGGACGGACAAAGGACGGTTGGGAAGAACCTTTCCATTCTGGATCCAGAGAATGGACACGTTGTCAGGGTAGAATTCGCTGAGGTCGCAAGAGAGGGTGAGCGGAGAGGAGTGGGAAGCAGAGGGAACAGCAGAGAGAGAGACCTTTGGGAGAACTAGACAGAGAGAGCCAAGATTTGACCTCCAGAGCTGGATAAAGGGTAGACTGATTTAGAAAAGCAGAACATCCATAATCCAGTTGTGAGCGGTGACTTCTTTACCTGGGTATGCTATCTAATTTATAAGAGACATCAAATAAGAAACACCAAGTGTCGATATAAAAGCAAGCCTTTGTCAGGAATATCTATTCAGTGGCAAAGTATTCCCAAATTCTGAGACACACACACACACACACACACACACATTTATACATGTCACAAATGCAAGCTTTGTCAAGCATGAGAAAAACAAATGGTTAGTTTTGCTTTATGTACAACCCAAATTCCGGAAATGTTGGGACGTTTTTTAAAATTTGAACAAAATGAAAACTAAAAGAATATCAAATCACATGAGCCAATATTTTATTCACAAAAGAACATAACAAATGTTTAAACTGAGAAATTTTACAATTTTATGCACAAAATGAGCTCATTTCAAATTTGATGTCTGCTACAGGTCTCATAATAGTTGGGGGCATGTTTACCATGGTGTAGCATCTCCTCTTCTTTTCAAAACAGTTTGAAGACGTCTGGGCATCGAGGTTATGAGTTTCTGGAGTTTTGGTGTTAGAATTTGGTCCCATTCTTGCCTGATATAGGTTTCTAGCTGCTGAAGAGTTTGTGGTCATCTTTGATGTATTTTTCATTTAATGATGCGTCAAATGTTGTCTATAGGTGAAAGATCTGGACTGCAGGCTGACCAGTTCAGCACCCGGACTCTTCTACTACGAAGCCATGCTGTTGTAATAGCTGCAGTATGTGGTTTTGCATTGTCCTGCTGAAATACATGTCGTCTGGAGGGGAGCATATGTTGCTCTAAAACCTTTATATACCTTTCAGCATTCATAGTGCCTTCCAAAACATGCAAGCTGCCCATACCGTATGCACTTATGCACCCCTATACCATCAGAGATGCTGGCTTTTGAACTGAACGCTGATAACACGCTGGAAGGTCTCCCTCCTCTTTAGCTCGGAGGACACAGAGTCCGTGATTTACAACAAGAATGCTAAATTTGGACTCGTCTGACCATAGAACAATTTTCCACTTTGAAACAGTCCATTTTAAATGAGCCTTGGCCCACAGGACACAACGGCACTTCTGGACCATGTCCACATGTGGCTTCCTTTCTGCATGATAGATTTAGTTGGCATCTGCAGACGGCACGGCGGATTGTGTTTACCGACAGTGGTTTCTGGAAGTATTCCTGGGCCCATTTAGTAATGTCAATGACAGAATCATGCCGATGAATGATGCAGTGTCGTCTGAGGGCCCGAAGACCACGGACATCCAACAAAGATCCCCGGCCTTGTCCCTTACGCACAGAGATTTCTCCAGTTTCTCTGAATCTTTTGATGATGTCATGCACTGTAGATGATGAGATTTGCAAAGCCTTTGCAATTTGATGTTGAGGAACGGTGTTTTTTTTAAAGTATTCCACATTTTTTTTACGCACTCTTTCACAGATTGGAGAGCCTCTGCCCATCTTTACTTCTGAGAGACTCTGCCTCTCTAAGACATCCCTTTTATAGCTAATCATTTTACAGACCTGATGCCAGTTAACTTAATTAGTTGCTAGATGTTCTCAAAGCTGAATCTTTTCAAAATTTCTTGCTTTTTCAGCCTTTTGTTGCCCCCGTGCCAACATTTTTGAGACCTGTAGCAGGCATCAAATTTTAAATGAGCTCATTTAGTGGATAAAAGTGTAAAATTTCTCTGTTTAAACATTTGCTATTGTCAGGATTTTGGACTGTTTTTGTTGTGTTTTTTTGCTCCCCATGTGTTCTGTGTCCCAGTTTCTCCCCAGTCTGATTGTTAATTGGTTTCTAGGTGTGTCTCCTTAGTTCCCTTGTTATCCTGTCTTTATAAGCCCCAGTCCATTCAGTTCATGTTTGTCGGTCTATGAATGTCTTCATGTGCTCTATGTCCACTATTTGGATTATTAAAGCCTCTCATTTCATGAATTCTTCGTCTCTTTGTTCCTTGCTCCAGCGAACATGACAGTTATGTTCTCTATGTCCTATTGTGAATAAAATATTGGCTCATGTGATTTGAAAGTTTTTAAGTTTTCATTTTATTCAAATTTAAAGAATGTCCCAGAATTCAGATTGTAAACACTGGTTTTCGGAAATCAAGATCTGGAAGCAACAGCACATTTTTCCACTTGGACGAGGACATGTGAGGACAGCTTTCCTTAAATGTGAAATCATGCTAAGAAACCTATGAGAATGCAGAACAATAAGGATAATTAATAGCAATGGAACACTGGCGCCACAGCTGTTGTGAATCTGCTCACCTGAATCCTTCATAAATAACCCAAATTCACAGAAATCTACCATTATTTGGCAAATAAATAATTTATGGACAGTTACACATGTATTCCCAACATTTTATTACATGAGCCTTATGTTGCCCTCAAATGACAAGGGAATAATAATGTTAATATTTAGCCAGTTCCCTGAACTCATTCTCTTAAAAGGCTTGGTATGCGGAGCATTAGCTTTGACCCAATTTAGCAAACTAACAACATCAAGGTGGTATCTGCAAGGATGTAGTTGCAACTGAAGCCTTTTGTGAGGCAAACTCTACAGAATGTGCACAGTTCCACAAAATGCTTGGGACACTTGCATCATCTTGCAACTGACGAAGTGTTGATGAATGCGTTGTGAAATGCGTGCAACTTGCGGTGGCCCAGTAGTGCACAACAAAAGGAAATTAAAAAAAGCAAACATAAGCTCACAACACAATGAAATTAAAAAAGCAAATGTAAGCTCACAACGCAATTAAAAAAGCAAACTTAAGGTCACAACACAATGCAATAAAGCCACAACACAACGCAATAAAGCCACAAGACAACAGAAATGCTCCCGACCACTAGGGGGCAGTGTTGGCACCGATACTTCCTCGAGACGCCGCAAAATTGATCTTAATATGTGTAATCGATTTTTAAATGAACTTGTTTTTACGGAATGTTTTGATATGTTTTGGCTCTGGAGATAATACAGTTGATAAAGTGTGACGGTGAAATCACTGTGGGCTTCACGTGTGTTTGAGTTTGTGTAGTAGAAAAAAACTATGCTATTCATATGAACAGAGACACGCAGAACATGCAGCCTTATAAGAGACAAGCATGCTTTGACTGGCTGTTGTGTATTTCTGCTGTGTAAAAGCCTTAACATCTTATGCTGTGGGTGAAACTCATGCCATGTAATAGTTTGTGACATCCTTCTCTTTGTTGTTAAGTTGCCAGGTATATACAATACAATACAATACAATTTTATTTATATATCACTGTTTAAAAACAACTATAGTTGACCAAAGTGCTTTACAACACTATACAACAATAGGCAAATTAAAACACAGCAACAGAGAAGAAGAAAAAAAAACGTTTTAAAACAAAATAATAATTAAATATTCACAGAATATGCACAAGCTGTAAAAATGCGTGGTGTTCCTAAGAACAAGGTCAGAGACAATTTGTCATGAGATATCAAAATCCAGCGAGAAAAAAATAGGTCTTTAGAGTGGATTTAAAAACAGACAAGGCTGGGGCAGTTCTGATGTGAGAGGGGAGACTATTCCAAAGTTTTGGGCCGACAACAGAAAAGGAACGGTCACCTCTCGTTTTTAGCCTTGTCCTAGGAACATGCAGCAGGTCAGAATTAGTAGATCTGAGCGATCTCGACAAAGTATGAGGCTGTAACAACTCGGTAATATACAGTGGGTCCAGATTGTGAAGAGATTTAAATTTTTTTTAAATCAATTCTGTACTTTACTGGAAGTCAATGATATTCGCGCTTAACAGTAAGAAGCCAAACTGCTGCGCTCTGGACTAACTGCAGACGAGAGACCCAGGACTGAGGAACACCAACATACAGAGAGTTACAAGCCTAGATGTAACAAACACTTGTATTGCGATTTCAAGCTTCTTTAATGATAGAAACGACTTCATTTTGGAGAGAAGCCGGATATAATAAAAACAGGACTTAACAACGGTACTTATCTGCTTGTCAAATTACATGTTAATTTACAGCCAGTGATAAAAATAGACGTAGATAAAAACATAAACACTAAGAGCAGCAGAGGCCGAGACTGGGAGAACAGAAGACGGCGTGCCAAACACAGAGGCGCCATCTTGAATCTTGATTCCAGTATATATATTCAGGTATTATATTCATATATTCAGGTATTATTATACACATTAGTATAAGGATTTATCTTCACTTTGGGCGGCCGTGGTACATTATAAAATTAGCCCAAAAAAACGCAACCCACGGCTCTGTAATTTTACCCACGAATGCAAACCGCGACCCTGGCAACACTGGCAGCACTGGACCGCCCGGTGGCGCCCGCAAATACCCATGACATGCGCACAATAGCCTGTTGCTGCAGAACAACTGCCCCCTAGTGGTCGGGAGCATTTCTGTTGTGTTGTCGCTTAATTGCGTTGTGTTGTGAGCTTATGTTTGCTTTTTTAATTGCGTTGTGTTGTGCTCTACTGGGTCACCGAAGCAGCTAATGTGAATAACAGCCGTGTTCTGAATACCTGTGATGTGCGGCATGAACTCCTCTAGGATGGGCTTCTCCAGGGCTGTGTGCTGCACTTCACAGCCAAAGCTTGTGTTCTGGTCAGACATCTGAGGGATGAAGGTCAGCCAGCTGACTGCATCGTACAGATTGTCCTCTGTGCGCTTCACCTGCAGCTTTTGGGGATCTTGGATTTTGTTTCCCGCTCTTGTCCAGGTGAACATGATTTGTGGAGGACTGAAGCTCCTTGCCCAACATTCAACCACGGTTGTTCTTTTCAAAACTACCTCAGGTAAGATGATGGAGACCAGTGGAGGAACTGAGAAATAATCAGAAAGTGACTCCAAGGTTAAGTTTGTTTGTCTGTGAGATACGTATTGTATTTATATATGTGAATAAGTCGAACATTGGTCTTCTGCTTTTCAACAGTTAGACTCACCTAACACTGTCAGAGTCACATCTGTAGAGTAATTGGTTTCATTGTAGCTCACCCTGCACTCGTACACCCCCTGCTGGTCTGGAGTGGCATTGTAAACAGTCAGTGGAAAGGAGCCAATGAAGGAGGCAGTGGTGTTCAAGAAGAAGCCTGGTTGAGTGTGGTTCCTTGAAGCGATGACTAAACCGCTGAAGGACCAGGTGATGTTCAAGAGTGAATCATCAACCAGAGGCGGCAACGTAAAGGAGCAGTTGAGGATAGCCGAGGAGCCCGGAGACACAGAGACATCTGCAGAGGAGCCTGAGAATGCCAGAACAATATGAAAGGACCAAAAACCAGAGCAGTCGCTCAAAGCCTGTGCTTGCTTTAAAATTGAACATGGCATCTAAAATATTATGGTTGAATGTACTTCTATAACAGAATCTTAAAGGTTTTCCATTTAATATTTATTAATTTACCAGATTCTTTTATCAAAAGTGACAAATGCGCAATACAACAAGAAAAGCACTTGAATGCAGGGGGCTATAACTTTATTAAGTGTACTGCAGTTGTTTTGGATAATACTCATCTTCTATACAATAATTAACTAGGCGTACTACTAGACCTCTGACTATGTATGACATTATAATTCCCAAGACGAGATAACACACAAAAGTGTACAAACGGCACAAGACCAAATTCAACATCCAAACCTTGCCTAAACCTTTCTTTGCTTTGCTCATTTGAGTTCAAGTGTTCTTCACTGTGTTTCTGATTAAAAATGTCATTATCTGTTGACAAAGTGCATTAAAAATAAATATTCACAGTAAAAAGTTATGAAAAATGATTAAATTAATAGTACAAAAAAGTCATTTTTAATAGTTAATATTAATAACAATAATGAGTCAGTGATAACTGTTGATCAATTCATTCAGTAACTAAGATAATTAATATTTTCCATATAGAAGAAAGGAGGGCATTGGAATGATGTATACTTCAGAAACAAACACTCCATCAGTGCGATGGATTAACATGCACATTTCTGGATTAAAATATGAAACACATAGTTATTGTTTCTCCATATTCAGGGTTTAATTATCTTCAGTATCGAAGTGCAAAGCATTAAAAAAAACAAGATCTCAATATTCGAGAGCAAGTAAACAACAGCTCATGTGCCCAGTTTTGTATTTTGTACAACAGACATCACTTTTACTGGGGAAAACATGCATTTTAAGCTGTCTTAAAGTGCAATTTATTTACTCTCAGTATAATTTATTATCTGGGAGACTGACAACACATGTTTTACCAGCATTTGCATTGAATCCTCAGTGTTTCGTTCTGGTTTATTACTGGTATTCACATGAACAGACACATAGCTTTACATTCAAATATAATAATCCAGTAATGAACATATTAGCAAAGCCTTAAAAGAACCTTAACTTAAAACAATACATTTAAAGAGAAAAATGTGTTATTGCTGTAATGAGATGTATGAGCTAGTACTTACCTGGCTTTATTAGGCCCAACAACCATAAATAGAACAGGACTTTACACTTCATGGCGATTTACTGGAGTGTGAACATACTCCTTATCATTACTCTATTTCTTTCTTTCATTGCTTCTTGCTCTTTGTATTGCATACTGAGAAACACACTTATATAGGGCAGGGGACAGTAGGCGGGGATCAAGCGGGCAAAAGAAAGATGCTGAGTGCCTGTGAAAAGGGGGTGTACAAACTTTATATCTACTGTTCAATGCAGTCATTCAGTTTGATCACTAAGAGCGAGAGAGAGAGAGAGAGAGAGAGAAGTTAAATGGTGTGAAGAGGGTAAACACGGGCTACTAAGAGAGTAAGAGAGAGAGAGATCTTCAAAGACACATTTAGGACAGTGGTCACTTAAAATTCAATCTGGCCTCCATCCAATGTTCTGGACTACTTTACATTCATGCTGTATAGTGACCCAACTCAAACTGGGGTTCACCAGCAATCTTGGGCCTCAGTTAGTATAACTGTAAAATAACTGTACTTCCATTTGGAGGAAACGAAGGAGACACTCAATTTCACCATTCAATTTCATCTGGCTCTGTCTCCACCTGTGGTGAAACATTAACTTAATGAAGAGTTTTAGAAGCTTGTGCTATACAATATTTATAGCTCTGACCACACAGTAACCAGATTTATTAGAGGACACGAGTATTATTGTCCGTGACTTGAGTTCACGCTCTTCAGCCAGGTGTAGATACTAGTCTAGATACTGACATTTGTGTTCAGTCCAATCAGTGATATATCAAGGCCTGTCTCATATCTCAAAGCACAACAGATTAGATAAATATGGATATCACTGGATATCACGGTGCTTGTTTGCTGCTTGTTCAGCTAGTATCTTTCTCATTCATATTTTTGGAGTATTTTTTTTATTCCAGTGAAATAAGATTAATTTCTCCAACATGTATTTTAACTGTATTTAAAAAAAAAATATTATATTATATTTTTTAGCATTTATTTAGCTGTTATGTATTTTAAATGTTACCAGTCAAGCAAATAACCCTTTGTTGATTCAGACTCTGACTATACTCTTTCTCAAGCCCAGTTTAGAGAGGTTTCGACAATTTCACTGTAAGAATCGTCAAAGTAATAAGGGTTAAACTGGGATTAGAAAGGTAAAGGAAGAGTGGGTCGTGGAAGAAATATTAGAGTGCAACAGAAAGAGTAAAAAGATTTACAGTGACAGAGGGAATGAAAGAGAGAGAAAATTAGGAGCACAGGGCCCCTCAGACAGGAATAAAGGGGCCACTGTTATACACATCAACATTTATTTTAACACTGTTGTATGTTAGGTCTCCTCTATATACTAAAGAATTACAACCTGAATTCCGGAAATATTGGGACATTTTTTAAATTTGAATAAAATGAAAACTAAAAGACTTTCAAATCACATGAGCCAATTTTATTCACAATAGAACATAGAGAACATAACAAATGTTTAAACTGACAAATACTCTCAGAAGTAAAGATGGGCAGAGGCTCTCCAATCTGTGAAAGAGTGCGTAAAAAGATTGTGGAATACTTTAAAAACAACGTTCCTCAACATCAAATTGCAAAGGCTTTGCAAATCTCATTATTTACAGTGCCTTTGTTGGATGCCCGTGGTCTTCGGGCCCTCAGACGACACTGCATCACTCATCGGCATGATTCTGTCATTGACATTACTAAATGGGCCCAGGAATACTTCCAGAAACCACTGTCGGTAAACACAATCCGCCGTGCCGTCTGCAGATGCCAACTAAAGCTCTATCATGCAAAAAGGAAGCCATATGTGAACATGGTCCAGAAGCACCGTCGTGTCCTGTGGGTCAAGACTCATTTAAAATGGACTGTTTAAAAGTGGAAAAGTGTTCTATGGTCAGACGAGTCCAAATTTGACACTCCTTTTAGATGTCACAGACGCTGTGTCCTCCGGGCTAAAGAGAAGGGAGACGTTCCAGCGTGTTATCAGCGTTCAGTTCAAAAGCCAGCATCTCTGATACGGTATGGGCAGCTTGCATGTTTTGGAAGGCACTATGAATGCTGAAAGGTATATAAAGGTTTTAGAGCAACATATGCTCCCCTCCAGATGACGTCTATTTCAGCAGGACAATACAAAACCACATACTGCAGCTATTACAACAGCATGGCTTTGTAGTAGTAGAGTCCGGGTGCTGAACTGGTCAGCCTGAAGTCCAGATCTTTCACCTATAGAGAACATTTGGCGCATCATTAAACGAAAAATACGTCAAAGACGACCACGAACTCTTCAGCAGCTGGAAACCTATATCAGGCAAGAATGGGACCAAATTCCAACACCAAAACTCCAGAAACTCATAACCTCGATACCCAGACATCTTCAAACTGTTTTGAAAAGAAGAGGAGATGCTACACCATGGTAAACATGCCCTCGTCCAAACTATTCTGAGACCTGTAGCAGGCATCAGATTTGAAATGAGCTCATTTTTTAAAATTTTAAAATTTCTCAGTTTAAAAATTTGTTATGTTATCTATGTTCTGTTGTGAATAAAATATTGGCCTTTCTAAGGCATTTGATTTCAGATCTTTGATTCTTAATGGAAATCGATTGAGATCGACATGGTGTTTTTTTTTTTTTTTTTTTTTTTTCTCGCTCCGTTTTTCACGAGCTCATCAAACAACAGTGGTAAGTGGTAAGTTAAGCTGGTATCATTCATCAATCACGGTGAGTAATGGCTTCTTCTCCTGCTATTGTTGTTTGCACTGTCTGCCACATGTATAGTTTATCTGTCTCTGTCAGCAGCGAGGGATTCACATGTGATAAATGCAGGGAAATAGTTAGGCTGACAGAGAAGGTTTTAGAACTAGAAACACGCATCCAAACTTTAGTTGAGGATAGTAAGAATGTGAGGGCTGTAGATACTGCTTTGGATGCGACTAGTTCAGGGAGTCCTGTACATTGTTCGGTTTCGGTTGAGCCCGTGCAGCAGGGCAGCTGGGTGACAGTGAGGCGGCATAGTCGCGGGTCAAAACACCACTCTTCCGTTCCGATCAGAACATCAAACAGGTTCTCCCCACTCAGTGAAGCACCCACTGAGAAACCTGATGAAAGTGCTCTAGTTATTGGCGATTCTATTGTACGGAACGTGAAAATAGAGACACCAGCCACCATAGTCCATTGTTTACCAGGAGCCAGAGCGCCTGACATCTTGGCAAATTTAAAAGTTGGCTAATGCTAAACGTAAATTCAGTAAGATTGTTATCCACGTCGGCGCTAATGATGTTCGACTTCGCCAGTCGGAGATCACTAAAAATAATGTTAAAGAGGTGTGTGAACTTGCAAGTACGATGTCGGACACTGTAATATGCTCTGGTCCGCTCCCTGCTTACCGGGGTGATGAGATTCATAGCAGACTGTCGTCACTTAATGGCTGGATGTCTAAGTGGTGCCCGCAAAATAACATAGGCTTTATAGATAATTGGATGAGTTTTTGGGGCAGACCTGACCTGTTGAAAAGAGATGGTGTTCATCCCTCCTGGGGTGGTGCCGCTCTTCTCTCTAGAAATATGGCACATAGTCTTAGAGTTTGTACTTGACTAACTGGAGCCCAGGTCAGGAAGCAGACAGACTGGCTAAACCAATCGTCTGCTAGCCGCCTCACGTCACAGAAGTCAGTTAACTCTCAGCACATAGAAACTTTTTCACCTAGATATCACCCTATAGAGACTGTGTCTGTTCCCCGAACTAGAAAATACAGAAAACATCCAAACCAATGTAATAGTAACAATTTAATTGATGTTCAACAAATAAAAAAACGATATAATACAGATAAAGACATGATAAAGCTTGGCTTATTGAATATTAGATCCCTTTCTTCAAAAGCACTTTTTGTAAATGATATGTTCACTGACCATAAACTAGATGTGCTTTGTCTGACAGAAACCTGGCTAAAACAAGATGATTATATTAGTTTAAACGAGTCTACACCCCAAGATTACTGTTACAAACATGAACCGTGTCCAAAAGGTAAAGGGGGAGGTGTTGCTACAATTTATAGAAATATTTTCAGTATCTCTCAGAGGTTGGGTTTCAAGTATAATTCGTTTGAAGTAATGGTGCTCCATATAACGTTATCCAAAGAAACAAGTATTAATGATAAATCCTCTGTGATGTTTGTACTGGCTACTGTATACAGGCCACCAGGGCACCATACAGACTTTATTAAAGAATTTTCTGATTTTCTATCGGAGTTAGTGCTGACTGCAGATAAAGTACTAATCGTTGGTGATTTTAATATCCATGTTGATAATGAAAAAGATTCGTTGGGATCAGCATTTATAGACATTCTAAACTCTATTGGTGTTAAACAACATGTGTCAGGACCTACTCATTGTCGAAAACATACTCTAGATTTAATACTGTCACATGGAATTGATGTTAATGGGGTTGAAATTTTGCAGCAGAGCAATGATATCTCAGATCATTATCTAGTCTCCTGTATATTCCATATAGCTAAAGCTGTGAAGCCAACTTCTTCTTACAAATATGGTAGAACCATTACCTCTACCACAAAAGACTGCTTTATAAATAATCTTCCTGACTTATCTCAGTTCCTCAGTATATCCAATAGCTCAGATCAACTTGATGATGTAACAGGAACTATGAACTCTCTCTTTTCTAGCACTTTAGATGCGGTTGCTCCTTTACGCTTAAGGAAGATTAAGGATAAGAGTCCAACACCGTGGTATAATGAGTACACTCGCGCCCTAAAGAGAGCAGCCCGGAAAATGGAGCGCAGCTGGAGGAAAACTAAATTAGAGGTATTTCGTTTAGCTTGGCGGGAAAGTACCCTATCCTACAGAAAAGCATTAAAAACTGCTAGATCTGATTACTTTTCGTCTCTTCTAGAAGTAAACAAACATAACCCTCGGTATTTATTCAATACAGTGACTAAATTAACGAAAAATAAAGCATCAACAGGTGTTGGCATTTCCCAAGAGCACAGCAGTAATGACTTTATGAACTATTTTACTTCCAAGATCGATACTATCAGAGATAAAATTGTATCCTTGCAGCCGTCAGCTACAGTATCGCATCAGATAGCACACTATAGATCCCCTGAGGAACAATTCCGTTCATTCTCTACTGTAGGAGAGGAAGAATTGTATAAACTTGTTAAATCATCTAAACCAACAACATGTATGTTAGACCCGATTCCATCTAAACTACTAAAAGAGCTGCTTCCAGAAGTCATAGATCCTCTTTTGGCTATTATTAAATCATTGTCATTAGGATATGTCCCCAAAAGCTTCAAATTGTCTGTTATTAAGCCTCTCATTAAAAAAACCACAACTTGACCCCAAAGACCTAGTTAATTACAGGCCGATCTCAAATCTCCCTTTTCTGTCAAAGATACTAGAAAAGGTAGTATCCTCACAATTATATTCCTTCCTAGAGAAAAATGATATCTATGAGGAATTCCAGTCAGGATTTAGATCGTATCATAGTACTAAGACTGCTCTCATTAGAGTTACAAATGACCTGCTTCTATCATCTGATCGTGGTTGTATCTCTTTATTAGTTCTACTGGATCTTAGCGCTGCGTTCGACACTATCGACCACAACATTCTTTTGAATAGACTACAAAACTTTGTTGGCATTAGTGGAAGCGCCTTAGCATGGTTCAAATCGTACTTATCTGACCGCCATCAGTTCGTAGCAGTGAATGAAGAGCTATCATATCGATCACAAGTGCAGTATGGAGTACCTCAAGGCTCAGTACTATGGCCGTTACTTTTCACGCTTTACATGTTACCCTTGGGAGATATTATCAGGAGACATGGTGTTAGCTTTCACTGTTATGCTGATGATACTCAGCTCTATATTTCTTCGCGGCCCGGTGAAACACACCAAATTGAGAAACTAACTGAATGCATAGTCGATATAAAAAACTGGATGACGAGTAATTTTTTACTGCTAAATTCTGAAAAAACAAAGGTGTTAATTATCGGACCTAAAAACCCCACATGTAATAACCTAGAACATTATCTAACACTTGATGGCTGCTCTGTCAATTCTTCTTCATCAGTGAGGAACCTAGGTGTGCTGTTCGATAGCAATCTTTCATTTGAAAGCCATGTTTCTAGCATCTGTAAAACTGCGTTTTTTTCATCTCAAAAACATATCTAAATTGCGACCTATGCTCTCAACATCAAATGCAGAAATGTTAGTTCATGCGTTTATGACCTCAAGGTTAGACTATTGTAATGCTTTATTGGGTGGTTGTTCTGCACGCTTGATCAACAAACTACAGTTGGTCCAAAATGCAGCAGCTAGAGTCCTTACTAGAACCAGAAAATATGACCATATTAGCCCGGTTCTGTCAACACTGCACTGGCTCCCTATCAAACATCGGATAGATTTTAAAATCTTGTTAATTACTTATAAAGCCCTGAATGGCTTAGCTCCTCAGTACTTGAGCGAGCTCTTATCGCATTATAGTCCGCCACGTCCGCTGCGTTCTCAAAACTCTGGCCGTTTGATAATACCTAGAATATCAAAATCGACTGCGGGCGGCAGATCCTTTTCCTATTTAGCACCCAAACTCTGGAACAATCTACCTAACACTGTTCGGGAGGCAGACACACTCTGTCAGTTTAAATCTAGATTAAAGACCCATCTCTTTAGCCTGGCGTACACATAACACACTAATACGCTTCTATTATTCAAATCCGTTAAAGGATTGTTAGGCTGCATTAATTAGATCAACCGGAACCGGGAACACTTCCCACAACACACAATGTTCTCGTTACATCGTAAGTAGAATGGCATCTACGCTAATATTTGTCTGTTTCTTTCCTATGATCAGATGGTGGATCAGCACCAAGAGATGATGTCTGCAGCCCTGATCGTCAGCGGAGACCAGGACACCCAGATGACCCCCAGAGACCTCGATTAAAATACAATAAAACTAAAAAATATAACTAAAAATATAATACAATACCTAACTACATAATACTACTATTATTAGAACTTGAAATTTTTGAACTGTGGTTTTCGTCTGGTCAGAGGAGAACTGACCCCCGACTGAGCCTGGTTTCTCCCAAGGTTTTTTTCTCCATTCTGTCACAGAGGGAGTTTTGGTTCCTTGCCGCTGTCGCCTCTGGCTTGCTCAGTTGGGGACACCTAATTTCTAGCGATTATCGCCGATTTGATTGCACAGATACTATTTAAACTAAACTGAGCTAGACAATGACATCTCTGAACTCAATAATGAAATGCCTTTAACTGAAAATTGAGTGTTTAATCTTATCATTATACATTACTGACACTCTATCCTCCAATTTGATACTGTTAAGTGCTTTGACACAATCTGTATTGGTAAAAGCACTATATAAATAAAGGTGACTTGACTTGACAGTGAACCACACAGTGCTTAAGCACAGACTGTATAGGGCTGGACTTTCTGAACAAACTGTTAGTTGGTTTGTTACTTATCTTACTGAAAGAACTCAGTGTGTGCAGATGGAGGGAAACACCTCTCGCTATCTCAAAATAACAAAAGGCGTGCCTCAGGGGTCAGTCTTGGGGCCATTGCTTTTTATCCTATATATAAATAATATTGATAGTAACGTGTATAAAGGAAAATTTAATTTTTATGCAGATGACACTGTACTGTATTGCTCAGCACCCTCTGCAGACCAGGCCCTCTCCCAATTACAACTAAATTACGACAAAAGACAGCTCTCTCCCGTTCTTTCTCTTCAGTCATGGAGTTGTCAGTGATTCTGCTCAGCTTTACAGCCATGATGTTCAGTATGGAGGGTGAGTTTGATTATGAGTATTTAAGTATGTGTGTTTGCAGAGTCAAATGTGAGTGAATCTCAACTATATTTTATTTGAAAAGGTCTCATTTTTTAAATGTGTAGAAACTCTTTCTAATGCATCACTACACTGAATCAATAATTATCTTTATCACAGTTTTTTTCTCACCATTTTCCAGTAAGAATATCAAAACTTTCTGAAAACAGGGTGCATTTACATAAAAAGCAAAACTGCATAGGTTATTACTAGCATATGTATTTACTCCTTTCAGATGAAATCCGGATTAGGCAAGTTCTTTAAAAGTTTGAAACTGTTTACTCTGCAGGCTCACATGCACAGACAGTAAACAATAAGAGCAACACAAAATACCATTTAAAATTTTGGAATAATGAAGATTTTTTTTCATGTTTTTTAAAGAAGTCTTTTCTCAGGGTTTGCACAAAAATATTGTGCAGCACAACTGTTTTCAACATTGATAATAATCAGACATGTTTGTTGAGCAGTAAATCAGTATATTAGAATGATTTCTGAAGATCATGTGACACTGAAGACTGGAGTAATGATGCTGAAAATACAGCTGCGCATCACAGAAATAAATTACAGTTTAACACAGGGGTGCCAAACTCAGTTCCTAGTGGGCTGCGGCCCTCCAGAAACTGAGTTTGACACCCCTGGTTTAACAGATGTTCACATAGAAAACAGCTACTTTAAATTGTAATATTTTTTTTTCACAATATTACAGTTATTTTACTGAATTTTAGATCAAATACAAGTGCATCTCAATAAATTAGAATGTCATGGAAAAGTTCATTTATTTCAGTAATTCAACTCAAATTGTGAAACTCGTGTGTTAAATAAATTCAGTGCACACAGACTGAAGTAGTTAAAGTCTTTGGTTCTTTTAATTGTGATGATTTTGGCTCACATTTAACAAAAACCCACCAATTCACTCTCTCAACAAATTAGAACATGGTGTCATACATCATGCTACTTCAGTCTGCGTGCGTTGAATTTATTTAATACATGAGTTTCACAATTTGAGTTGAATTACTGAAATAAATGAACTTTTCCATGAAATTGTAATTTATTGAGATGCACCTGTAAATGCAGCTTTGGTGAGTATAAGAGACTTCTTTCAAAAAACATTTAAACATCTTATTCCAAACCTTTGACTGGTAGAATATATTGTGTATACTGTGCACATTGCGGTAGACTGTTTTTTATTTGTAATCTATAATTTAGTGGCTGCAGACTGTGGAGTAGCTCCTCTAAATACGTGTGTAGTGGGTGGCGGTGATGCCCCTGCGGGTAACTGGCCCTGGCAGGTCAGTGTCCACTACAAGAGCAGACACATCTGTGGAGGAACCCTGATCCACAGCCAGTGGGTGATGACCGCCGCGCACTGCATCGTCTCGTAAGAAGTGCTGCTGCATGACTCTTCAATCTTTAGCAGCTTAAAACAACAGTTCACCCCAATATGAATATTTGCTGAACATTTACTCACCTTCAGGCAATCCAAAATCAGGATGAGTTTGTTTCTTCATCAGTTTTGTAGAAATGTGTCTGCATCAGTGTCAGAATGAGAGTCCAAACAGCTGATAAAAACATCACAATAATCCACACCACTCCAGCCCATCAGTTAACATCTGGAGAAGACAAAAGCTGAAACTAATCCAGCATTAAGACACTTTTAACATCAAGACACTGCATCTGGCTAAAATATGAGTCCTCTATACATACTATTGCTTTCTTCAAATTTGTTCTGATGAAGAAACAAACTCATCTACATCTTGGATGGCCTGCTCTGAGGTTGAGCAAATGTTCTGCATTTTATTTTTATCTTTGGGTGAATTATTCATTTAAGTTTAAAACTGTGTTTCCATAAGACTGGTAGCAAATTTACTGAAACTTTTCTCTATCTTAAGCAAATGTTTATTCTATCTCTATTCACAACAGTACTAACCCCAACAGCTGGACACTGTACTTGGGAAGACAAACCCAGATCACATCTGCTGCCAACCCAAATGAAGTAAGAATTGGTATTCAGTCCATCACCGTCCATCCAAAGTACAACAACACACTGTTCAATAATGACATCTCCCTGATGAAACTGAGCCAGCCTGTGACCGCCACTCCATACATTCGTCCGGTCTGCCTGGCGTCTAAAGCGAGCGTCTTTCACAACGCCACGCTCTGCTGGGCTACGGGTTGGGGAAACATCGGCAAAAATGGTGAGTGCACCAGAACCAATCGTTCACAACTTAAAGATATGTGTTTGAAGTGCATTTTAATGCACAGGGTAACCTTTCTACAGTTCTAACTTCTAGAAAAACAACTCTGCATTAATTAATTACTCAGTAGATTTCATATTTTAATATATGTAGCTTTGACAGCACCAGTGAGAACACCAGTGAATCTCTTGAAATCTAAGAACATGTCTAGCCAGGTCACATTTCCCCCCAAATCAAAAAACAAAACAAAACAAAACAAGTAAACAAGTAAAATTGTGTGTGTATATTTTTCTTAAGAAAACAATCTATTCAGAACAATTTTAATTACTGTCATAAAAAGTGAATTAGGAATATGAATAATTTTACTCACTTTAATTAATGTTGGTTTAAAACTACTTTTACTTCATTGCATTAAGATAAAAAATGCATAGTTACTTGCGCAGGAATGAGGGAATATTGATTTGGTAATTACGTGAGCTGCTCTGCTATTTTGCACAGATTAATCTTGTGGTTTGAAGAGTCATACAGTGCAGTGTTAATTATTTGTCAATGACATTTTTTCACCAACGAAAATGAGACAATAACTAAATAAAAGCTTGTTTTGAATGACAAACACTATGACGAAAATTTATTTACATTTTCATCAATGAATAAAAATGAGATGAAATGTTAGGGAGGAAACAATCTGGTAGAGATCCAGTCAGAATGAATCTTCTGTGTAGAAGGGAGGGTAGATGCGCAGATTTAAACTGTATTGCTCTGATCTACACTTCTTGCATGTCTCATAAAACATTGAAAAATGTCAACATCTGGGAGTAAGAGAAGAGCAGACATATTTGAAAAGTGTGACAACACGAAAGAGAACTCAGTTTGGTTTGGTTTTCTGAGCACACACAGCCTCTCACACAGCACAGAAGGATGTCGGAGGGAGTAAACAATCGAAAAAAAAGTTGAAAAGTTAATGTGAGTTTCAGGTTAAGCCTTTTGAATGCTACTATCCCTTTTTAAGTTAGGCCAGGTTTAGGGATGAATGGGGTCCTTATGGTTAGGTTGAGGTTAATTCAGGGTAATTATATCTTTATTTCCTACTGAGAGGGAACTGTGCAAGACCTCTTCTCTGAGGCGGCCCACCTTGTGATCACTCATAGCCAATTTCTGTTAGTGTTTAATCAGAATCACAGTTTGTGATTGTTGGGTTCTGGGATGTGCTTGGAAATGGGGCATTAGGTCTTTACTAATTAAGGTTTTTTACGGCCAAGTTTATTTCAGTCAAAAAATATACAGGTGCATCTCAATAAAGCAGAATGTCGTGGAAAAGTTCATTTATTTCAGTAATTCAACTCAAATTGTGAAACTAATGTTTTAAATAAATTCAATGCACACAGACTGAAGTAGTTTAAGTTTTTGGTTCTTTTAATTGTGATGATTTTGGCTCACATTTAACAAAAACCCACCAATTCACTCTCAACAAATTAGAATATGGTGACATGTCAATCAGCTAATCAACTCAAAACACCTGCAAAGGTTTCCTGAGCCTTCAAAATGGTCTCTCAGTTTGGTTCACTAGGCTACACAATCATGGGGAAGACTGCTGATCTGACAGTTGTCCAGAAGACAATCATTGACACCCTTCACAAGGAGGGTAAGCCACAAACATTCATTGCCAAAGAAGCTGCTCTTCACAGAGTGCTGTATCTAAGCATGTTAACAGAAAGTTGAGTGGAAGGAAAAAGTGTGGAAGAAAAAGAAGCACAAACAAACGAGAGAACCGCAGCCTTATGAGGATTGTCAAGCAAAATCAATTCAAGAATTTGGGTGAACTTCACAAGGAATGGACTGAGGCTGGGGTCAAGGCATCAAGAGCCACCACACACAGACGTGTCGAGGAATTTGGCTACAGTTATCGTGTTCCTCTTGTTAAGCCACTCCTGAACCACAGACAACGTCAGAGGCGTCTTACCTGGGCTAAGGAGAAGAAGAACTGGACATTAACTGGACTGTTGCCCCGTGGTCCAAAGTCCTCTTTTCAGATGAGAGCAAGTTTTGTATTTCATTTGGAAACCAAGGTCCTAGAGTCTGGAGGAAGAGTGGAGAAGCTCATAGCCCAAGTTGCTTGAAGTCCAGTGTTAAGTCTCCACAGTCTGTGATGATTTGGGGTGAATGTCATCTGCTGGTGTTGGTCCATTGTGTTTTTTGAAAACCAAAGTCACTGCACAGTTTACCAAGAAATTTTGGAGCACTTCATGCTTCCTTCTGCTGACCAGCTTTTTAAAGACGCTGATTTCATTTTCCAGCAGGATTTGGCACCTGCCCACACTGCCAAAAGCACCAAAAGTTGGTTAAATGACCATGGTGTTGGTGTGCTTGACTGGCCAGCAAACTCACCAGACCTGAACCCCAGAGAGAATCTATGAGGTATTGTCAAGAGGAAAATGAGAAACAAGAGACCAAAAAATGCAGATGAGCTGAAGGCCACTGTCAGAGAAACCTGGGCTTCCAGACCACCTCAGCAGTGCCACAAACTGATCTCCTCCATGCCACGCCGAACTGAGGCAGTAATTAAAGCAAAAGGAGCCCCTACCAAGTATTGAGTACATATACAGTAAATGAACATACTTTCCAGAAGGCCAACGATTCACTAAAAATGACTTTTTTTTATTGGACTTATGAAGTATTCTAATTTGTTGAGATTGAATTGGTGGGTTTTTGTTAAATGTGAGCCAAAATCATCACAATTAAAAGAAGCAAAGACTTCAGTCTGTGTGCACTGAATTTATTTAATACACGAGTTTCACAATTTGAGTTGAATTACTGAAATAAATGAGCTTTTCCACAACATTCTAATTTATTGAGATGCACCTGTATATACAGGGTGGTGGGTGCTAGTTACCCATAGAAGACTGGGCTCCAATCAGAGCTGGGTAGAATACTTACAAATTGTAATCCGTTACTGATTCCAAATTACATCACACAAATTGTAGTCAGTAACGTAATCCATTACATTACACATTTTAGGTAATATAATCAGATTACTTTTGACGTAAAATGTAAAATAATGTTCTGGGGTGCTGGACTGGCTCACAAATTCCACCTTAAATGTTTTGTTGGGCCATAGGGCCTTCAGTTGGATGCTTCTCCCTCAAGTGATATTTTGTTAACACCACTAGGTTGCCCGATATACAAAACAAAGGAAGAAAAGGCAATTATCTGCAAAAACCCATCAACACACCGGACATGATGGACATGACGTAAATACAGAACTACAGAAGAATGCAGTTTCCCAGGAAATCTGTCCCAACAGTTTTAGGTATATTGTAATTTATTTATTTATTTTTTGATTTTGTGGTGAAATGAGACATGGGCATGTTTTTGTCTTTTTTTTTTTTTTTTAATTTATGTTCTTTCTCTGTGAGTAGTTGTATGAGGATTCTCATTTATTATTTATTCTTGTTGTAGCCTTGTTATTTTTAATGTAAGAGCAGGTGCAGCTATTTGTAACTTGAATATGCAAATGTAGCTTCTTCTGCTGTAGTTATTTACTGATAGTGTATAAGGAATCAGATGTCTTGCACATTCACAGAAAATAGCTTGCTTCCGTGTTGAAAAATATTTTCTTATTTATATTTATGTTTTACTTATTTTCTTATACATAGTGTTCCCATTTTCATGCTAAAAAAAGGAAGAAGAAGAAGAAAATCTGGGCACCTGTTGTGGTCACAGCTGCTAGACTGAGGGTGTTATGGGTCTTCCTTTAGTGCTGTTGTGTTCCTAACTCTCCGAGTCTGTGTTTGACAGAACCGTTGCCGGCTCCGCAGACTCTTCAGGAGGTGCAGGTCCCGATCGTGGGAAGCTCACAGTGCAGCTGCCAGTATAAACCAGTAGGTGACGCTACAATCACAGCACAGATGATCTGTGCAGGGAGAGCAAACAAAGGGATCTGTCAGGTGAGAAAAAGGGTAGTTGTGATCTCACAATCTTGACTTTTTTCTTGCAGTTCTGAGAAGAATTCAGAATTGCTAGATGTCAGCTTGCAACGGAGAGATATGAACTTCTGAGAAGAAAAATCAGAACTGTGAGACAAACTGTGTGGAAAAAAGTCAGAAATGTGAGATATAAACATGCAATTTTGATAAGAAAAGTCAAAACTGTGAGATATAAAGTTTCAATTATGAGGAAAGAAGTCTCTCTTTTTTTTAATAAGTATTGTGAGAATATCTCATAGTTCTTAATTATACACTCACAGAAATCACAATTGCAAGTGACCATCTCGCACTTTTGACTTTTTTCTCGAACTGCGAGTTCATATCTTGTTACAAATGTGACTTTTTTCCCCCAGAATCTCAGAATTGTTAGAAAAAATGTCAGAATTGTGAGATACAAACTCAAATGGTGAAATGTGAGATAAAAAGTTGCAGTTGCCATTTAAAAATTTTTTATTCCTTGGCAATAATGTTTTTGTTGTAATACACTGGCAGCGGTTGAGAACTGGTGTTGTTAAGCTTCAAAATGACAAAAAGCAATAAAGCAGTGATCAATATAACATTTGTTGGTAATTACAAGTCTCCTGAAGCCGTATGATTGCAGCTGCATCAGGAACGGACCAAAAGTGTGAACTATTCGTTTAAAGCACCGCAGCGGTTGTGTTTCTCTGTCTGCAGGGAGATTCTGGAGGTCCCTTACAGTGCAGACAGGGTTCTGTGTGGGTCCAGGCTGGAATCACCAGCTTTGGGACGAGTCTGGGCTGTGCCAAAGAAGGTTTCCCAAAGGTGTATTCACGTGTCTCTGAGTTCCACACGTGGGTCACGGAGAACGTGGAACGAGCCGCCATTGGCTTTGTGACCTTTTCGTCCAACGGCACAGACAGCAGCTTCACATGCTCTGCCACACTTCAGCTTCTACGCTACTCTAATTTGATCATTTTCTTTATGACGCTTATCTCACACTTACAGTCACTTTAAACTGACTCACACACACGTGCAACAGGGTACGGGTAACAGAATAGTGTCTGAGAGCAAATGCACAGTGAAATTCTGAACGACTTGAAAAAGGGCAAAATGCTAAAAAAAGCATCTGAAAAATTAAAGCTCATGAGTGAATCACCAAAAAGTCCTTCCTCTGTTTTCCGTGACCAGTCAGCCTCTACTGGAAACATAACTACATCATTGTGGGGAGAAATCATTTTTTATTGCAATCAATTCAAAAGTGTCACGGTATTAAAGTGGATGTTGGTGAGTGGGTGAGTAGTTTTTATACAGAGCACTTCCTACAACTTGTGGGAAGTTCTGATGGTTCAAGTTACGTTGGAAATATTGTGCAAGTTGAACACAAATGAACGCCAACACAATGTCATAATTGTGAGTGAGAAACTGAAGTCTGTCAGTGAGCAAAATTAAAAGGGAAACAATAGATTTCTTGAAATTCATGATTTTTTTTTACGTTTACAATAAAACCAGCAAAGTTGCATGTACAAAAATATGACATTATGGTACAATTACGATAATTATGATCGAATATGTAACGATTACATTTACAGTACCTACAAATATAATAAAACTTTAAAAGACACATCTGATGCACGTTCTTTATTCATCATTTTGTAGAAGCAGAGTGCGAGATGAGAAGTCATAATTACAACTTCCCAACTTGTTAATACCCATCTAAAAAAATAGAGAACTGAAAGCTCAGGTCTCACAAAGCCTGTCAAGAAATGTTTGAGTCAAATTTCTCTCCATAATCATAAGAAAACAAGGATCAATTAGGGCCATTGTTTTTTTTAAATGACATTTTAGCCCCCAGATCTCATTATAATAATGTGCTGTGACATCTCACTTTTGATATTTTAAATGAAAGTCTTTTTTTTTTATTATTATTTTTTTAAAGTCAAACATTAAATGCAGCAGAACAAATACTACAAATATGTGTACATATTTTTAAATAATATATCATTTTTAATTTAATATATTTAATATTTCATTTTTTTTGGAGTCAACTGTGACATTTTCTGGAAAGGTTTTGTAAAAATCATTAAAACTGATGCTAACAGATCATTATGAATCATTAAGATGCTAACAGATAGCTTTCTCTAGTTGTATATTAGACCTTTTATGTGCAGTTTTATAATAACTAAATTAGCGAGTCTGTGATCTGAAACATCTTAAGTGCATAATGAAATTAAATAATTAATAAAGTAATAAAACTAATGCATTTGCTTCAGAATTATATTGATGAAACAGAGACCATGAACTTGTGCATAAAGGCAATCAATCAGTGTTTTGGTGGATTGTTTCTTTATTCTTTTGCAAAATATTTAGTGAAAAAGAAAACAACAGATGCAAAACTGTAAGGGTTGTAGTCGCAAGGACAGGACAGATCAGTGGACGGACAGCATGAAACGGGGGTGGACTGGTCAGTTACAGTGACACTTATGTTCTTTGACATCATTATGACAGTGGGAAAATGACTAGAGGAGTGACAGTGCTGTGGCTCACAGAAAGGATTCGACACCGTGGAAGTGTGGCCAGTTGTGTTTCTTTAATAAGCGTGGTTGGCCACGAACAGAGAGTCTCCTGCCGCTGCTCCAGTGTCTCCTTTGGAGACGTATTTACCGAGGGCTGCTGCGCTGTTGTTCTGTAGAGGAAATTCACACATTAATAGATTAGTGAAAACAGGAACAGTGAGCTGGGCATCAAAAATATTTGCAGATATCTACTGTTGTACAGAAAAAAGCAGAAATTCAGTGTGACTAAACTACATTACAGAGCACATCAGTTGGGTTCCAGAAGTCAAAATCCCATTCATTTTCGCCATAAGGGAGCTGATTTTGAACGCTAATTTAAAAAACCTTTAAAAATGACCTTCTGTGAGCTATGAGGTTGTTAATTGATGATATATGCTTTTGTTGAAGCCAACAGTCTGCATTATTTCAGTTTATTTTCAAAATAGTCATCTTTAACATTGAAATATTTGGTGAAAAACAACCTTACCCAACCAACTAACCTTACCTAAATCACCATCAGTAATCAAAACAAACAAATCACACCAAAATGTGATAAATATTTGTGTATATCTGCATATTTCGGAATAAATGTAAAATATATTGTTTCTATATAGAAAATCAACATCTTTAAATTAGTACTATATATTATTTATGTAATTTACGATGCTTGATGAGATGCAATGCTTCTTTCCCTCAGATTTACAGTCTTGTACCTTCATTTGTACCTTTTTGTCTGGATTTCAAATGTCAAATTTTTGTTTTTGCTTCACATTAAAGTTAGGATGTTAGGATTCACCCCATAGCAGGTTAGTTTGCTTCATGGCAACTCTTCTTGAAGACTTTTTAAAAATCCTTATAAGAAAAATGAATAGGGAAACACTCGTGAAATCAAGATGACTAAAACAGTGACCTCTACAAACATATGTGGAGTGGGACTTTGAACATGGGTGGAAAGAGGAAACTAACTACAGTAATTATTAATAACATAATGTGGAGTGTCAGTCAGAAAGAAGTTGGGGAAATTTGACAGCTGCTATTAGTGGTCTGTCATACTTATAGACATATGTGACCATGCAGCACAAAACCAGTCTGAAGTCGCTGGGGTATATTTGTAGCAATAGCCAAAAATACATTGTATGGGTCAAAATGATCGATTTTTCTTTTATGCCAAAAATCATTAGGATATTAAGTAAAGATCATGTTCCATGAAGATATTTTGTAAATTTCTTACCGTAAATGTATGAAAACATTTTTGATTAGTAATATGCATTGCTAAGAACTTCATTTGAACAACTTTAAAGGAGATTTTCTCAATATTTAGATTTTTTTGCTCCCTCAGATTCCAGATTTTCAAATAGTTGTATCTCAGCCAAATATTGTCATATCATAACAAAAGCTTATTTATTCAGCTTTCAGATGATGTATAAATCTCAGTTTAAAAAAATTGACTCTTAAGACTGGTTTTGTCGTCCAGGGTCACATATATGATCCCAAAATCACTTGAGGAACTGGCATCACAGATCATAACTGTACATTTGCAACCTCTCATCTTTTCATTGTCTTTGTGAGGTCGTTTGCTTACTACGGCTCTCTTGACAAACTCCTCCTGGCAGGCCTTGCCGTTCTCCTTCTTGCCCCCCCAGGCTTTCAGTGCGGAGGCTTGCAGGGCCCGGCCGTAAGAGAAGGTGAGGGCCCAGGGTTTGCTCAGGGGACACTGGTTAATGGTGCTCAGATTGATCGAGGCCTCCTCCTCGCTCTGGCCTCCGGACAGGAAGGTGATGCCTTTGGGAGCAGAAGATGATAGAGGTTGGCGTTGTGATCTTTGTATTGCAGTTTAAAATGTGCTAATTTATAAATGACGAGCCATTTGGATTATAAATGATTAGTTTAGATAATAATGTATAAATTGCACATAATATTATTCTTACATATAGTAGCGGTGTCATGATACATTGATATGAACTGATACATCAGTCAGATGTTGAACTACGAAATGTATTGACACAATGCATAAAAAAATCTTTTACATATCTATGAGATATATTAGAAGCCTTGTTTGTTATAAAAAGAAACAGCTATGTAAACGTGACATGTTTCCTTAATATCTTTAAACATAAAGTGTTTTTTTTTTGGCTATAGAAGAGTCAAAAAATTACATACAGCACCTTTCAAAAATTAATGTTTGTGCTTGACTTAAAATGATAAGTTTACTTAAGTTGCTATTAATAATTGCGGCAGCATTTTATATCAGAATATCAATATACAAATCACAGACCACTGAAACTAATCAAATCATAATTGAATCACGGCAATCCACAAATTTTGTATTGCTGTCTTAAAGAATCAATGTCAGACTTGCCCAATATATAATCACATTCAATTCAGTTTTCCCAGATATTTATATATCAAATACTGACGTTGTGGGATTAGAGGTGAAGATAATCACTGCATTCCATTCTGAAGGGCTCACCTCTATTCTCTCATTATTTTAAAGTGTTTACCCTCCCAAATGAGAGCTTTCGAAAGGATGAAGAGTGTAGAGGGGCTAAAAACTGTTCCTTCAAGCACACTTCTGCAGAATGTTTCTGAGACAACTACAGAATTACATGAAATGAACTTCCAAACGTATGTTCGGGAGGAGCCTAGTCATTCAGTCCTATCAATCATCATTACGAGCCTATATAAGCAGCTCTCATTGCGCCGTCCCAGCATCAATTCTTCCTGCATCCCTCCACCTCCCCATCTCCTCCTCTATTTCGGTTTTTCTCCCTCTAGGTAGTACCGCAATGGGGGGTTGCACTCGGTGCTCAAGCTGAGCCTTGGGTTCGAGCCTCCATTACAGACAGCAAGCCAAGTTTGCTTACCATTAACCATCAAGGGCCTATATTCACAAAAGATATTAAGGCTATAAGTAGCTCATAACTCGCCAATTTAGGAGAAAATCTAAAAAACAATGGGCATGTCAGTCCTAAATTTAGGATTCCTAAATTTTTGCTCTAAGGGTATTTCACAAAGCTTTTTAGCACTAAAACTAGCTCCTAAATCTGTTAAACGTTAGGAGTAGTGAAGAGGACTCTTAAGTCATTAAGACCAAGCCACAAACTAACATGAAATGGTGGTTGCTGGCAGTCTGCCTCAGAATGTGAACATTTTAGAAACATTTGACGATAATGAGCTTTTATAAACGTATCAGCTTTGGTTTTGGAGGTTATCCCAACTTAGATTTTCCTTTGATTATATGCTTGTTTTCATTAACCAGTTGGCCAAGAAGTTACAGCTGTTCTTGCATCCGGTTTGGTTTTCTTTTTTTTTTTTTGCATGTCTTACTATCAGCCATGATTATTCTACTCTGTTGATTAAAAGGCTGTTTATGTGCATATTCACACATTTTTTTACAAGAAAAAAAGTTACACTACTTATTACATTTTAAGTAGGGTATCTTGTAATCTGTAACCTATTACATTTTCAAAGTAATCTTCCCAACACTGTCCATGTCAGATGTTAAGTACGGTCTAAAGGGTCTAACTGGATTCAGAATCACAAAGAATGGCGCCGAACATACGTTTGATACTCCAACCGCTGCAATGGCTTTTGTGAAACAACACCTATTACCTGCTTGAATAGGTACAAAGTACTGGAACTTAATGTCTAATTTTCTCTGGTTCATAGACTATTGACAGCACTTAATTCTGTGGTTTAATATGTATAGATTTCTTTTTGTAGGGTTTGTTTATCTGTAAATAGGTTGTATTTGCTGTATTTGGTATTTGTTTTCAGAGATGCATCCGAGGTAAGAAGCACATCTCGCACGCACATCGGGATGTTTCCTCAGGGTAGCGTACGCTGTAGTTGGGGGAGTGTTAGCTTAGTTCGAAGGCGCGGGGTGGGGGGTGGGTTTCTGCGCTAGGGTTCCTGACGTTTGTGAATATGTTCTTATATCTTTGTTCATCTCAAGAGCACATGATTGGGCCATTAATTGTTGGTGTTTCTTTACATGCTTTTTTGTATTCACTGTTTTGTATAGCAGTTTGTGTTTCACAAATGCATTTTTTTGTTCCTTTTTTTTGTTTCCCTTTTTGTTACGCGATGGGCAGTAAGGCTGATAAAGATGGGTTGGTGAGATGGGTTAGCTGGAACTGTAAAGGTTTGAATAATCCAGTCAAAAGTAATAAGGTTCTGATTCATCTTAGAAAGTTATGTCTCTTTCAAAATGTGCAACGATCATTCAATCTTTCTTGCGTAATTTTGGTATTTGCGATGCGTTTCATTTTTTAAACCCTTCGACAAGGAAATTTTCCTTTTTTTCTCAAGTACACCAGTCCTACTCACGAATAGATTATATTTTTTTAGATAACAAACTTCTTCCTTATCTTCAGGACTGTTCATACGAAAGCATAGTGGTATCTGATCATGCACCAGTTGTTTTGGGACTTAACTTTCCAAAAGCACCCCCTAAGAATTATCAGTGGTCCTTTAACACTGGTTTATTAAAGGATAAAGACTTTGTTAAATTTATCTCCTCAAATATGTCTTCCTTTCTTGAAATTAATACAACCTGGTCTCATGGCATTTATGTACCTGGGTGCACTTTTTAGCGTGCCATGAAATACGTACCAATAAGTACATATCACTGCAGTTTCCAAAATAAATGAACATTTTCACACAAATTTACAGAGTTGCGATTAATAAAGCATAATTTTGGCACAATTACTTGAAGAATATGATGCTATGACTTCAAAACAATATTAATATGCTGGGAGATTTGTAAAGTGATGCTTTCGAATGTTAACATCGCACACATCAAGCTTCATATCTATGGGTTTTCATCGCTGATAAGTTTGTTCGGTAGCTCACGGAGTACGGAGACGGACTTAGGAGACGAGAAGCACCAGTTAGAATCCCGTGAAACTACGGTACCACAAAGCAGTTAAAATCTGCGTAAAAGAAAGTTCAAATGGCACAGTTGCATCAGTTAATATGTTTTTATATCAGTTTTGCATTTGTTAACACTATCGGGTAGGTTTGGGGCTGGATTTGGTGTAGGGCGTGTTGAAAATACTCCCTACACCAAATCCAGCACTAAACCTACCCGATAGTCCCCAGATATTTGAATTCTGAACTGCCACAATACGTATCTGAAGCAACATAATGAAAAAACAGCAATACGTACCAATATCTACGTAATAAAAACGTGCCAGGGTTCACATATTGAACCTGTGTTTTGCGCCACTCAGTGGACATTTCTATTTGAAACTGCGGCGAAACGTGCAGCAAGGTACGTAAAACGGTGTCGCACAAAAAGTGCGCAGAGGTACGTATTTCTATGAGACCAGGTTGAATTAATAGTACTCAGGGTATGGCCTATTCTTCCATTTGGGAGGCTTTAAAATGTTATCCGCATGGCTTAATAATTTCATATTCATCTAATAAAAATAGAGAGCGAAAAAAGCAGCTAGAAGAATTATCGAGTTCTATAACATTGATAACAATTGATACAGAGTACTCATTGAATCCTTCTCCCAATCTTCATAAAGAACGTCAGATCTTGCAGACAAAATATGATCTGCTATTGACTGAAGAGGCTGAGAATTTGTTTTTACATACTCAACATAGGATCTATGAATTCGGTGATGAAACGGGTAAAACGCAGACATCGCGCTTGATACCCCAGCTTAGTTTTTCTTCAGGAATTACTACCACTGATTATAAAGAAATGAACTCTACAATATTATATAAATTTGTACACCTCTGAATCTCCTCAAGATACATCATTAATGGATATTTTTTAGATAACTTATATTTGCCCACTATAGAGAAGAATTTGTGTAATTTTTTAGGATGAAGATATTAAAATTGAGGAAATAGCCGATGCAAATGCCTCCTTAAAAACAGGCAAGGCCCCTGGCCCGGACGGTTTCCCGTCTGACTTTCACAAAGCATTTTCTAAATTGCTATGTCCAGTGTTGCTTTCAGTTTTTTTAGACAGCCTTCAAAATTCCAAGTTACCCACAACCTTTTATCAAGCTATTATCTCACTAATTCTTAAGAAAGATACCCCCCCCCCCCCCCGATTGTAGTTCTTACCTTCCCATATTGCTTTTAAATTGTGACTACAAGATATTAGCCAAAATATTATCTATTCAGCTTGAAAAAACATTGCATAGAGAACCCTTTGACAGCTCTATTTGGGGTTCTTCTGGAAAATGTGAAATTGACAGTTTTAGAGATGGATAATATTGCATTTTGTACACTTTTGGCTAGACGGCTTACACTAATTAATTGGATGCTGCCATCTCCTCCAACTTATCGTCAGTGGGTCTTTGACATTCTTTTTGCCCTCAAACTTGAAAAGATTAAAATTGGAGTTCGATTGAAACCCGAACTTTTTATAAAGTATTGGAGCCCATTTTTGGAACATTTTAAGGAGGCAGGTTTTGAATAAGATGTGTTTTGTGCATGCTTTTTTTTCCTCCCTTCTTCCTCCTCCTTTTTCTTCTTGCTTGATGTTTAGATATTTATCTGTATGTTTATATTATTGTAGCTAAACGTTTATAGGTATATGGACATTTACTATGCTTACTTATCTGTGTTTTTTTTTCATTTAGTTCTTTAACAGATTGATACTTGTATTGTGCCTTGAGATTCTTGTGTTTTTCTTTAAAAATAATAAAAAAAAAACACATAAAAAAAAAGAATAGGCTACATCCTAAAATACAATTAGAAGTAAAATTAGCATCAAGCTACACTTGATAATGTATTTAATTATTAATGTATTTGCTTACCCACTTTAAACCATCATCGAGTGCTTGTAATAACTTCCGATTGCAATCTATAGTTGATTTTGATTCTACAATAACCATACACTCAAATCTTATCGGACGGCCCGTGTTTTCGCTTTGCGAAACTGAAAAGATTCGTCGGACTGGACGAAAAAAAAAAACATTTGTATTTTTGGCGCGCGAATGTTCGCGGTTTATGTGGAAGCATCCATAGGACGCTATTGTTTTATTCCAGTGCGTTATTGCATCCAAAATTCGTTTCGCTTTTTCGCGCTCAGTGTGAAAAGGCCTTAAGACTTCTTTCTATTCCTCAGTAAAAGTTTTTCTCAGCAACTTTGTGAACAGGTTTTAAGAGAAAACTCTTAGCTAAAAACTTTTAATGCTATTTAGGAGAACTCTTAGTGTTAAGATAAAAAGTTTTGTGAATACGGGCCTAGGTCTGGATGGGCAGGTGAACTCGTGAAACTTGTGCAAAGAATCCATCAGGTGTACCCTTCAATATAGCGGCCGTGATTTATTTATATATATATATATCCCGTATGGGACGCAGTGCAGGTGGAGCGACTCACCGGGGACGGCCGGCGGAACGGTGCGGCGCAGGGCGGTGACGGTGGACATGGCTATCTCCTGAGGAGAGTACTTGTGGGAGCAGGAGTGGCCAGCGGTCACCATGTTGGGTTTCAGCAGGGTTCCCTCTAGATACACATGATGGTCTGACAGAGCCTTGTACACAGCCGCCAGGACCTTCTCCGTCACATACTGGCATCTCTTCAGATCGTGGTCACCATCAGGCAGGATCTCAGGCTCCACGATGGGCACGATGCCATGCTGGCGGAGACAACAGCAACCAGTGTTAATGAATTGTGACACCTTGCCTATGTGAATGTTTTAAGTCTGTTTTCTGATAAGGGCACAGACAGCAGAGAAACAAGCAAGAATTATAAGTGCAACGAAATACACGTATAGCCATACAAAATATATGCCAAAAACTTTCAATATTTTTTGTTGTTTACATCAGCAAAAACATATTAATTAAAAAATTTAAAAAAATTATATAAGGTGCGTAATTATAATTATATAAGTATGAATTATATAAGGTTTATTCACTACCGGCCAGAAGACAGAAATTCTGACAAAACATGAGAGTAAACATTGTTACAGCTTTAAGGGTTTGATGGATAAGGGAATGAATTGTTGTGTAGACCGCTGTCTAAAAACTCACTAGTATCTTATAGTAGTACTGTTATTTATTTACATAAAATTACAGTGCTACTAGTTACATAAAACTGAGATAAGCAATGGCAACAGTTTGTTCTCTCTAAAATGTGCACATCTAGGTTGATCCACATCGATAGATGGCAGTGTAGCAATGAAAACTGCTGTGGTCGCAGTATTTAAAATACACATAGAACAGCAGAGCTCTCCCTAATGAATGAACCACTGAACACACCTTTAAATCATGCTTGTTGATTATTTCATAATTCATTTAGAATTCAGCATTTTTGCACACCATGAACAATTACAATAAAGCTTAAATGTACATAAACAATTTTGGTTTTTGTAGTTTTCACGTAACGTCACACCCTTATAGAAACACCCACCTGAAGGGTAAAACAAGGCTTTCCTCTGCTGTCCACTAATTATTCTTTACCAGGTTTGTATTAAATGTGCAAAATTATTGAAAGATCAAATTCAGTATATCACCTTATTGATGATGCATACTAGAGGTCTTCATGGGTCCACTTGGATCCGAAAACTCAAGGTCTGACCCGATTTATGCATGTCGGGTTCGGATAAGAAGTGATTCAGGTGGTTTTTCAAAGATTCCATATTTAACCATTTTAAAGAAAATGCTTAATGTGGGTTAATGAATTAAGGCAAATTTAAGTATACAAATTCATTATACACTTTAATATTAAACATTCTATATGCAGGCAAGCAGATGAACTCAGAATATGCAACATGCAAAATTAACATGCAAATTAAGCCCAGCTCACACCGTATGATTTTGGCCATGATTTGGTTGTCTGAGACAAATTTTGAAAATCCTAAAAGATTCCTCTAATCCTGCGCTAAAATCTGTAGTCTTTGATCACTGGTCTGAGATGTTAATAGCCGATTAATGGCTGTTGCGATCAGATCTTATCTCCAACTAAATTCTGGCAGTGTCAGAAAATTTGGCGCATTGTCCTGCAGTGTGACATCTGAGATGAATGTCAAACTGTCTTCATTTTTCAAGGCAAGCCATGATCAGAATTAATGCTAGAGATTTCTTCTAAACCGCCATAAACTCCAAATGATATGTTACCTTTGCTATGATAAACAACTATTGCGATGGTTTTTTTGATTGGGTGTGTAGTGCTACTTACACTATTCTTCTTAAATGTGCCGGTATTGCTGCCATTCATATACTTTTCATGATAGCCAATATTTCAGCCCTGTGTTTAATGCAGCTCGCGGTCACTGTCTGCTTTTAGCTATTATGCTGCCCGCAGTTGGAACCAGCTTCCAGAAGAGATCAGATGTGCTAAAACATTAGCCACATTTAAATCCAGACTCAAAACTCATCTGTTAGCTGTGTATTTGTTGAATGAGCACTGTGCTACGTCTGAACTGATTGCACTGTATTTTATGTATAATCATTTTCTACTCTTAACTGTTTTAAATTCATTTTAAATCAAATTTTATATAAATTCCTTGTTTTTATTGTTGTGATTATTATTACAGTTTTATTATTTATTTTTTGTTTTATGACTATTTCACTTCCTTTTATGTGAAGCACTTTGAATTACTACTGTGTATGAAATGTACTATATAAATAGACTTGCCTTGCCTTGCCTTTGGTCACATAACTTTGTTTTTCTTCTTTTAGAGAGATGATCTAAATATTCATGGCTTGAAACAGATGGAAAATTGACTGCACAGCTGCATGTTATGGATGTTTTGCGCACCAGTCACGTGACTGAAAACTATGAATTGTGTTCACAGAGTTAAGTGTTATGTCGCAGGCTGTAAAGTGGCTCACCATCTGGCAGATGCTGGCGTAGCGGGCGAGTACATTGGCGTTCTCAATAATAGCCAGACGAGATGGAGTAGTGGGGGTGATCTTCAACACACAGCGCCATTTAGCAAAGTCAGCGCCGTCTTTTTTATACTGAGCGCAACGCTCGTACAGCCCGTCCAGACCTGAGGGGGCCACATGTGAACATTTGTGCAAAGACAATAAAACTCATAAAATGAAGGATATGAAGAAAGGTCATCCAAACCCTGTGTGGTCGTCTCTCCATTGGTGCCGGCCAGAGGTACAACACCCTTGTCCACCTTGATTCCGACCACCAGTCCTCTCTCCTTGATCAGCTGAGAGAAGGGCTTGCCATCGTCAGTCTTCTGATAGAGCGTCTCATGGAATAGGATGACTCCACCGATGCAGGGCAGGATGCGATCGTCTGCGGTGAAGAGCAGCTGACGGTACAGCCTTCTGTTCTCCTCTGTGTTCTCCGCGTTGATGCTCTGGAAGCGCTTTGCGACGCTGCCTAAAATGATCCACGGTAAATAGAAAGCCAGAGAATAAGGACAGAATTCTCGATTTGCAAGGACTAGCATTTTGAAAGCATATAAGTGTTTAAGTGTTCATACCTGTGGACTCATCAGCTGCAAGAATTCCCTTTCCTGACGCGACGATTTTCTGAGCGATATCACTCAGCTCTTTCTTCTGATCGGGGCTCAGGAACGGATATGCGTGAGGCATCTTTACTGGAAGGAGGAAGGTGAAATCAGGAACAAAGCAGACAGTAGCCAAATAAGTTAATGTGATAGGGGTGCAATACACTGATGGTATCAGATAATACTGTGGAACATACTAACAAGACATGAAGTACTAATTTCAGTGTCAGTAGTGTCATCAAACAGATGGTTGTTTTCAAACAGGTTTCACGAAAACTTTCCCAATCGGTTGGCCACAGGTTAGTCAAAGAGATCGTTCTGCACCAAACTTGCTCCACTGGTTTAGTCAAATTTGGGCTGGAAAACTAGAGAGTGCTGCAAGGATGACATATTTTGGAGGTGAACCTATATGTTTGCATCATCCTAGTTTGACAAAAAACAACAACAAGTATTTTCCCATTGGCTTTTGGATTGCAGAGAATAAAACAACAAGAGTTTATGATTCTTACATGCTTTGTTCATCATAATGATCTTCACAAAGCCTAAATACAATCGCACAAAGTAAAGCTACAAATAAATGACACCATGGTTTCACGACTTCAGTGTCAATCTGTCACGGTTGTGTGTGGAAACACAAGATGAACGAAGACGAAGGTTTAAACGGGAATGAGAGATTTAATGGAACTTAAGATGAGGAGGTACACACACAGGGTAACATTCACAATAACCGACAGTTTGAACTCAAAAGGACAGCAACTGATATAGTGGGGATAACGAGAGGCAGACAGGTGAACATAATGAAGGTGATTAACTCATAATGGGAAAATGGCAGAAACTAGGTCACACCTGGGGAATGAAAACACAAATAAAAGTCCAGGGGCGTGACATTTCGCCCCCCTCCCGGAAGGTGCGTCCCCGCGCCGTAGAAGGGGAAGGAGAAGGGGAGTGGCGAAAGGCTGGCAGGAAGGCAGGCAATACCGGAGGAGGTTCAGGCAGAGGACGGACACCCGGGAGGAGGACGACTACCAGATTCCAGGGCGGGTCAGAAGGAGGGAGGAGCCAGGACGGAGAAAGGAGGGATCCGGAGCAGGAGGAGCCCGGCAGGACCCAGGCCACAGCCATGAAGACGGCCCAGGGTGGAGCCGACGGAGGGAGGAGCCATGGAGGAGGAATGGCCGCCGACTCCATGGGGCCGATCGACGGCGGCAGAGCAGGTGGATGAGGAGCCCGAGCCGGAGCCGGAGAGCAGATGAGTCCGGGCGAAGCCGAGGATCCGGAGGGCCAAGGTGGAGCCGAGGGCTCCGGCGACCGAGGCGGAGGCGGAGATCCGGAGGCACGCGGTGGAGCCGGAGCGACTGAGGACCAAGGTGGAGCTGGAGGGAGGGAGGAGCCCAACGGAGCCGGTGGGACGGAGCGACGAGGCACAGCCGGAGGAGTGGAGTCCTGAGGCGATGGCGGGATGACGACCGACCAAGGCGGAGCCGGAGGGACGAAGGAGCCCGGTGGAGCTGGTGGGCCGACGGGCGACGGTGGAGATGAGGGAGCTAGGAGCTGAGGTGGAGCCGACGGGTCGGAGGGCCGAGGTGGAGTCCAGGATTCAGAGGCTGGAGGCGAAGACGAGGGATCCCCCAGCCACGACGCCGATGGAGACAGGCAGACCCGCGGCGATCCCACCGCACAGATGGTGGGCTGAGGGTGAGCAGAGGGGCTGCCAGGATGCAGCGGTGGCGGGGCTGAGGTAGCTGGGATGATAGGAGAAGGCAGGAGCGGGTGGGAGGGTGGGCATTTTTGAGCCTCCGGGCTAATCCTTGTGGAGTACTTTCGAGGAGCCGGCACTGGAGGGCGCTTTGCAGGTACAGACTCTGGGCGGCGCTCTTGCAGCGCGGATTCAAGGGGGCGCTCTTGCAGCGCGGATTCAAAGGGGCGCTCTTGCAGCGCGGATTCAAAGGGGCGCTCTTGCAGCGCGGATTCAAAGGGGCGCTCTTGCAGCGCGGATTCAAAGGGGCGCTCTTGCAGCGCGGAGACAGGGAGGTGCCTTCTTGGTGCAGGCACTGGGCGGCGCTCTTGTAGCGCGGGCTCTAGGGGGCACTCGGGAGGCTCTGAGCTGGACGGGACCAGCGGAGGCGAAGGTGGGCTGGACGGGATCAGTGGAGGCAAAGGTGGGCTGGACGGGACCAGCGGAGGCAAAGGTGGGCTGGACGGGACCAGCGGAGGCAAAGGTGGGCTGGACGGGACCAGCGGAGGCAATTCTGGGTAGTTAGAGGCTTCAGATGACGGCGTGAGCATGGAAGGCATGTCTGCATGAATTTCCCAAGTTATTAAGTCCTCAGAGTCCTGTGACTGCTCACCCTCAGCGGCGGTGCAGTGGGCGGGGCTTCCTTCAGCACCCTCACGCTCCACTGTAACTTCCACTGTCGCTTGCGATGTAGCCGGCTCTCGCACCTGGTCGGACGGTCCATGTGGCTCTGGCTCCGGGGCAATCTCCAGCTCAGTCGCTCCTCTTTGCGATGGCTCGTAGGTTGCTCTGGGCTCTGGCTCTCCGTCCGCGGTGGGCTCGGGCTGACGCTCTGCGGCTCGGGGTGATGGTGGGCTGGGCTCTGGGTCAGGAGTGGGACTGGTGTCATTCTCCTCGTAGTCCACGGTCAGTGGGGATCCACAAGACACCAGCACCCACTCCACAAAGGTGGCAAAATCTCCCCGAGGACCATCCCCGGACAACCGCGCTCTGCACCCGTCGTTTAGGCTCGTCCGGTAGAACGTGCAGAGGCAGTAGTCCGGGTAGTGGGTGTAGTTTGATATTTCCACAAAGAGTCTTGTATGGTCCTCGAGGGAAAGGCTCCTCTGCTCCAGCATGAGGAGAAGGCAGGCAGGGTCATTCATAACAAAATAGAAAATAAAAACTGATGGAAAAACGGAAACAAAACGAGGGGAAACACGCAGCTAGACTTCACTTTTTGTTTTAGGTCGGTTATTCTGTCACGGTTGTGTGTGGAAACACAAGATGAACGAAGACGAAGGTTTAAACGGGAATGAGAGATTTAATGGAACTTAAGATGAGGAGGTACACACACAGGGTAACATTCACAATAACCGACAGTTTGAACTCAAAAGGACAGCAACTGATATAGTGGGGATAACGAGAGGCAGACAGGTGAACATAATGAAGGTGATTAACTCATAATGGGAAAATGGCAGAAACTAGGTCACACCTGGGGAATGAAAACACAAATAAAAGTCCAGGGGCGTGACACAATCCTTAAGTCTTTTTCAGTCTTTATTTAACAGTCTTAATTTCTACAAGTTGTACATTTTAAGTTAAAGTAGTTTGTAGTGTAAGTATTAGGGGTGACCCCGAATAGTCGAAGATTCGATGCTTTAATAGGAGGAGCCTGATTTGGGGTGTTACGGTCGTCCCATATTGGCTATATGGGGGTGCCCAAATGTCTGATTTCACATAGAACTACCGGTTTTCTCCCAATAAGTTAATACAGCCTATTAAGATAGTGCTGTAAATAAGAATCTGAAAAGAAAGAAGCTTTAGATAAATATTTTAACGTGTGTGAATAAATCCAACTTCCCCTATAGATTTAAGTTTCACTTTCCATGCGTGACAGACAGAGGAGCATCTTGGCGGCAAGGGTTTAAATCTTTAAGAAGACTCAAACTGACACTGACATTGATTCCCGCCGTTGGGAACCTCAGCCCTGCTGGTATTATTCTATCTTTTTCCTTTTGTAATTTTGTTTTCTTTTATTTGAAGTGGGGTTGCTAGTGTCTTGTGGGTTTTAGTGTCCAACATTTTAAACCATCTTTTTATTAATAAACATTTGTATTTTTTTTTTTTGTGCTTTACTCACGTCTCTTGCCTAATCCTATGAGGGAACCGAACCTGTGTGCTTTATTACTCAATGTTTGAGTGTTTTGAGTGTTTTCCCTGGGGTTAACTCCTAGGGTGGTGTAGTCGGACTTTCTTACTAGTAAAAACTTGGGCTTGTGTCTCAAAATTGCACTGCCCCGCCACATACATAACATTATAATGAGAACACTATTATAAGCCTTTAAAAAAAAAAAAAAAAAAGAGTTTAGTTGCCGTGTTTCTGCACGTTGTTGCCTGAAGAACGTGTCCAAGTTCATTCAGAGCTGCGTAGACATATTCATGCATTCGGGGCATTTTGTGCAGATAGCCTATAAGTCATTATGTTGTATAAATAACGAAGCATATTCTATGTGTGAGATAAGTTCCCATTGATTAAAAACCTGCTATGATAGGCTTCATTCTAGCCTACTGGACATCTTCAGCGCACGCAGCTCAAAACAGAAATGCAGAACATCAGTAACTTCTGTCATATACATAACGTTATAATGAGAGCACTGTTGTAAAAAATGTTGTGAATTCTTAAGGTTTCGCTGACATTTAATGTTAACTATCTTTTAATCAAAACATAAAACATTCTTTCTGTACCTGTGAGGTGTCCCTTACACATTTTACCTGTGTGTTAATGTCAGTAGGCTAATTATGGCTGTCGAATGTCTGACTTGACTCTTGGTGATGTATTTTGCCCCCCCCCCCCCCCCAAACACATGATTCGACTATCAGTCGACTATCAGCAAGATTCGAAAATTCTGATTCGACTCTGAAAATCCTTAGTCGGGGACACCCGTAGTAAGTATAAACACAAAGCGGACTAATGAGTGAGTTCTGTTTTTAGTCCCATTTAGTGACATTTTAGCAACCACCTTTTTTACCAGAAACATGAAAGCTTAAATAAATCTGGGATATTTCTGATGTTTTTTGTTGTAGAATAAAGCATGAAAATGTCCTGAGCTTGTGTTCACCACAGGCTTTATTTCAGACATTTAACATAAAGCCCATTCAAAAAACCCATTGACTAACTCGTTTCGTTGTGTTAGGACTCATTCCTGCAGCACTTTATGGTTTACTTATAGTTGGCTTTAAGCTGGTATTGCAATGCTGAAAAAAATAAATACAATTACACACATGACCTTTAATAATAACAATACCATGGTATTTCTTTGATATGTCCAAAGAAATTAGCGTTTCATTTCAAAGAAAAATTAAATAAACAAAGTGCAGAATGTGTAATGTGATGTAGGAGATATAATGCATTAAAAATCATAACCTACACTTTCAGCATTGCGCTCTTGGTTGTTGCAGGAAGTACTGTAATTTCCTCTTTGGATTAAAACATCTGCTAAATAATTAATGGTGACTCAAAGGGATGTTGTGATGAGGAAGTGTTTTGACAAACTTTTAATCTAAATACAAAGAGGGAGTTTTTTAATCTTTTATTTTTGAACCATATCTCAAAAAACTGCCTGCAATGGTCAGACGTGCATGACATGAAAGCTAATATGCTCCTTTTTTTAGAGAGAACTTCTGCTTTCATTTATTAGTGTATAGGGAAATATACTGTGACAGTACGCTTAATTTCTGCTCTTCAGATTTATCTTTCTTCTCATTTCCTCATAATGACTGTCGATTACTCCTGCTTTCTGTCCTCCTCAAGAGTTCTGTACGTGTCAAGCCTGGCTACTCTCATGGTTGACCTTTATGTGAGTTATGTAGGACAAGCTCTTTCCTGCCACCCCCTTCATCCACTGATTCTACCTTTGCCCTTTTTGACACTACTGCCTTAGAGTTCAGACTATATATAAACTAGAGCCTACCAGCTGCACTTATGTAGATGTGCTGTTCTCGCACGAGGGTATATATAAAAGTATGCATGTATGTATATTGTTTTCTTTTGTTCTGTTTGTTCCTGCAACCAATAAAGTATTTGATTATTTCTGCACTTTAACTTTAGCATTGATACTGATGATATATTATTTTTTATAATGATTTTAATGATTTTATATAACAATTATAAAGAGCCACTGGTTATAAAAAAAAAAAAAATAAAGCTATAAAATGATAGTAATATCAGAAAAAACATATAGAAGGCCTAGTACAGTTGCATTGTAACACTGGGCTGACAGAAGCTTGCCAATGCAGTTTATTCAGATTCATTAGACTGTTTTGAATCAATCCAAATGAATCATTTAGAATGGTTTAGGTGTGATTTACTAAATGGCTCTGTTGTGTGAATATCATTCAAATCAGCTCAAGATTTTTGCATTTCTGCAATAGTTAGAAAAATGGTCTCATTTTTACATGGAGATTTATATTGCTTTGGAATGTTGACATTTTTTTTATCATTAAACATGTCAATCTTGTTTGATATAACGGTGTCAATATTGGTAGTGACCATAATGGTATGCTGTGAGATTCAAATGGTAAAAATTATATATTTAACTAAAATTATTTGAAAAAATTAATATAGTTTAATTGCTTCAAAGCATCTTGATCTTGCACCAAAAGCCAGTTACATATCAGAATCCTTTAAATATATAGTCAGCCTTTTGCAATATTTAGCACTACCAGCAACATCACGATAACAATGATCACAGTTCTTCAGGTTAGATGCTTTGTTGCAGTTCTGAGTTCAGTAATCAGGAAGGAAACATATAACTCTTGCTCCGATAAAGCCACCACACAATCATACCCTCCTATTCCTGTTTTTATCTTATTCATACTCATTAGCACTGTGATAGTCTTTTAATATCAATGTCCTGTTAAGACAGAATTTAGATGCGTTTTAAAATAAATTTCTTACCTTTCTTGCTGAAAGGAGCACAGACAAAATGGAGCGACCCTTGAAGCGAGGGAGAGAGAAAGAGAGGTGGAGAGAAGAAAGGATCTGGCACAGACCACAACAGCTGCCTGTCCGATCAGCCACTGTTTTTATCCAGCATTATGACCCCTCACATTCAGCTGTCCTGCTAAAATTAGCCCTATCCTGACACTGGAGAGGGGTGGCAACATTCCCAAACACGCAAGAGACCGAAGGAGACCGACAGAAGGCCTTACAGTCGAGTGTGCTCTTGTGGAAATATGTTAAAAGCTGCATGGAGATGTCTAAAGAGGGAGAAAGGCAAACGAGTTGGCTAATACAAACAAGTGTCAGAATCTACAGCACGCACTGTTGTTGGAAACCTCATCTGACAATAGCAGCATGCTGACCCTTGACCTTTCGGTGGCTTTTGAACAGCTGCAGCTTCACTTTTGCACAAATCATGATTACAGGAGCACATTACTGATTAATAAAGACTTACTTTTGCATGGTTTCTTGCACAGTACTGTGTTTTGAGCTCATGAATGCATGATTTGTAAACTAATATATTTTGATCTTTGCATCACAACCAGCTCCATATGTCTGGCTGTTCTGACAAAGCACATTTGCTAGGTAGCTCACATGGTACAGCAACGTACCTGCAGAATGCTCCGTAAGCGTCTTGTGAAAGAGGTGTTATAACTTTATTTTCAATGTAATAAGGCATTAACCTTTTAGCACCACTAACCTTTTTGGACATTTAATTTCCAAACGAGAACGCCCAATGTAATAAAATGTTGCCAGATTCGTGTTCATCTCTTTTGGATAAAACTACTTTTAGACTCATGCATGGCACATTTCACCTGACAATTTTCATGAAATGTGCAAGAAGCAACATAACATCATAGGCATGATTTTCCAGTGAACATGGGATGGTGTTTGTCCTGGAATTATATTAATATTAGTGGTTAACGCAAAATGAGTGCGTTAACGCAGGCAATTCATTTTTTCAGTTTAACGCATGAAAAATATTTAACGCTATTAACACAGGGGCGGGGCTAGGTTTGGCCACCCCACTCAAAACTGCTGAGGAATTGCGTTTATTCAGACGCAGAACGTCTTTACGAGTACATCAAACGGGACACTTTTCAGACACGCACTCCAACTTCACTTCAGCAACAAAATATCTTCATGGAATGTGATCTTTACTTAATATCCTAATGATTTTTGGCATAAAAGAAAAATGGATCATTTTAACCCATACAATGTATTGTTGGCCATTACTACAAATATACCTGTGCTGCTTATGACTGCTTTTGTTGTCCAGGGTCACATGTGTCAGTAAAAACGAATCTTCCTGTCCTGTCAGCCATTAAACTGTCCTCGTAGCGCATGCTCTTCAAGTGCACACATAAATGTTCCGGCGCACGCTGTATTAGTCTATATTAAAGTGCTGTATCATATTCAAACCCAAATGAAACTAATCAATAACTTCTGTAGTTTTAAGCTTTAACTTTATTTAATTTAGAATTTAGTGTTTGATAACTTTATTAAATTAGGCTATATTTTCTTGCTGAAGGGCACAGTAAGCTATAGGCTATATGACATTTATTATAATGGGTTTATGTGAAGATTGTTTTAATTTTGAATGGCAATAGTCAATGGTTAAACATTAGGGGAAAAAATCCATAGAGACATCAATTGGTATCAGTGATACTTGCCTTCAGTCATAAAAAAAGATGGCATTAAACAAATATTAAAAATATATTTTCTACATTAATTTGAAGATTGAATATCAAATTATTGCAATGTAAAAGTATAATTAAAAACTTTAATGTTATGTGGGATTAATCGCAATTAATCGCGATTTAATTTCAGAAAAATGTGCGATTAATTAGTTACTTCTTTTTAATCGATTGACAGCACTAATTTATATGTAGGTGACATGTACATGACATGTATTTATCAAATTTATTTATAAAGGATATTTTATAAAGCTCAAGATTGACTGAGGCCTTTGTCCTGCTCGCTGCGTGTATTAAAGCTATATATTAAATATAGAAGAAAAGGTAAGTGCCTACAAAGGGGAGCATAAAGAAACATGCCTTACAACATACAGTTTTTCTCAGTGACAAACAAGCTTTCAGTTAGCAAATGTTTATAAAAGACAGAATAGAGAAAGTGAGAGATGGTTTGTAGCAGTATTCATAACCTGCTGGAGACACTATTACATTTTTTTCCCAAAATTAACAATTGCCCAAATGTTTGCAGATATTCAGTGATCACCATTATATGCTTTCTGGATTTATAAGAGCATATGGGTAGGTCATGTGTATTGATTTAACTTTAAACCAGGGAAATTTCCAAGCTGTAAAAAATGTAATGATCAAGTGTTTGATACTGTGAGCAGAATAAAAAAGAAAGACAGGAAGACATAAAGGAAGAGAGACATGAAAGAAAGAAAGCATGAAAGAGAAATTCAACGCTGTCCTCTTTTGCAAGTTAAAAATTGCAACACCTCATCTGAGGTATTTACACACCCATGGTTTAACACAATAAATGGTGCAACCCTTTTATGGTAATCTCTTTTAATGTACAAAGGTCAGTAAATTCTTGCTATGTGAGTGTAAAGTCACATTTTTATTTTCACCGAGAAACTTTCTAACCTTTCTAACCAAACAGATGTCTATTCATTTTCTCATCTTTGCAGAAGGTCTGACTAAGCACACAGGCCGTTTTCTGTAAACCACCGAAGTCTTTCCATTCTGCTGTGGTTTTGTACTTCATTGTCAATGACCACACAGTCATTTTTAAACTTACAACATTTACAACTATTTGCAAGAGGACTGAGAACTGCCCCCTCGACTGAGTCTGGTTTCCTAAGGTTTTTTTTCTCTCTATTTCTGTCAGCGATGCAGTTTTGGTTCCTTGCCACTGTCACCTTTGGCTTGCCTAGTTGGGGACACTTAATTTTTGACAACACTATCGACTTGATTGCAGAGACACTATCTGAAGAGAACTGAACTGAGCTGGACGATGATGTCGCTGATCAACGACAAACTGACTTTAACTGAAAAATTTACTGTTATTATTGTCCTCTATTTAGAACTGCTTTATAGCAGAATTTAAATTTTGTTTGCATTATTGACACACCATTTTCCTGTTTAACACTGTAAAGCTGCTTTGACACAATCGGTTTTGTATGAAGCGCTATATAAATATAGGTGACTTGATCATTCCACTGTAAAAAATGAATAATGGACAATTTTCATTTAAAAAATTAAGGTGATAATTAAAAATAGTGTGTATATTTTATTAAAGAAATTGTGTTTCGGTGTTGTATAGAAAATATTGAGAACTTTTCAGTAATAAAACCAAGAGATATGTTTTCGTCATCTTTTAAGGAAACTTAGGCAGTTTTGAGGCTTGAATTGAAGAACTGATTAAACTGAAAAAAAGAAAAGAAGGCTATTTATTTTAAGAGAATTAGCTCAGTTTTGCAGTTTTATTTTAGCGGTGATTGTTAGTTCCCAGCATGCTTTGCATATGGCTGGATATGGAGAGTAAACATTGAAATTAAGTGCTATTTTATGTGTTTTTGAGTGAAGGGAAACATCTATTAATGTTTAATGTTCAGTTATATTTGACATTTGAAAGAGTTTGTTATGTTGAAGATTCTGTCATTACCACTGAAGAGTATAGAATATGGTTATGGATAACTGCATGTACTACAACTGTGAGGCGTGATGCTTTGTTAATGCTAGTGCAGTATTTTCAGTATTTATCAAGTATTTTTCCACTTGAGCTGTCATGCTGTATACAGTCTTTTAATTGTACAAAATAACTCAAAGTAAAATACAAACATGCCTTACTCAATCACAGACTTTTGAGAATGAACTTAATAAATGAGCACATTTCACTAACAACATTAAATTCATTGTGTCTGTAACGGAGCCGACGAGACTAGAGGTGTACGGATCCATATGCAAAGCTTTATTCTTAAACATGGTCAAAAAACAAGCAAGGTTCTGCCAATGGCAAACAGGTATGGTACAGGCGACACAAAAGAGAAATCCAAAAACGGACGTCGTTGATCGATGACTAACAATATCCAGGGGGCTTGACAAGAGGGGTAATCCGATAACAAGAGTAGACAAGATAAATCCAAGACAGGCAGATAACCAGGTAATGGGCAATCACAAGACTAGACTATGAACTGAGACTAGAACTAGGAACTAGACAAAACTTCAGATAGGAAACTGGCTCCATAAAGTGCTACCAGAGTGATAAACAGACAATAGTCGGAAACTTGAGCAGGATCTGAGTGGGTGTTATATCACTCTTCCAAGATGGCGGCGCGCTCAGACGTCCTACTGACGCTACCCGCACAAGGCGGCGTCGCAAGCGGTGTGAGAAAGGATGGAAGCGCGGTAAGCGCGGAGGTATACGAGCCATCACTGTCTGGTAAGACTCGCGGCGGTGGCTTGTGTGTGTATATCAACAAAGAATGGTGTAACAATGCTGCGTTAGTATCAAAACACTGTTCATCGCTGGTGGAGTTTATGTTTGTGAAGTGCCGACCGTTCTATCTGCTGCGGGAGTTCACAGCCATTGTTATTGTCGCGGTTTACATTCCCCCGTGTGCAAACGCTAAGGACGCGCTTCGCGAACTGTACACCGCCATCAGCGAACAACAAACAAATAACCCCGATGGCTTTTTCATCATAGCCGGTGACTTTAATCACGCAAACTTAAAGACAGTTTTGCCAAAGTTCTACCAACATGTGAACTTTGCAACAAGGGGAAATAAAACACTGGACTTTGTTTACACAACAGAAAAGAACGCTTACAAAGCTGAACCCCGCCCCCACCTCGGGTACTCCGACCACATCTCTGTTATGCTAATCCCAGCATACAGACCACTTCTCAAACTTGCCAAACCGGTTCAAAAACAGATCACGGTATGGCCAGAAAATGCTACTTCAGCACTGCAGGACTGCTTCCAGGACACAGACTGGAACATGTTTAAAGAGGCGGCCACCTACAACAACCACACAGACCTGCAGGAGTACACTGAAACTGTGACTGCTTACATCAAAAAGTGCACTGATGATGTGACAGTCACCAAGACCATCACCACACGCGCCAACCAGAAGCCATGGATGACAGCAGAGGTTCGTGGGCTGCTAAAGACCAGAGATGAAGCTTTCAGATCAGGAGATAAAGCAGCCCTCAAAACAGCAAGAGCCAATTTGTCCCGCAGCATCAAAAATGGAAAACGGTCATATGCTCAAAAAATCAATAATCACTTCACAGACAGCAAAGACACACGGAGTCTGTGGAAAGTCATTCAGACCATCACAGACTACAAGCCCCCGCCACAGGCCTGTGATGACGACACATCCCTCCCAGATGCACTCAACCACTTTTATTCACGGTTTGAAATGCAGAATGACACACCTGCACAAAAACTGCCCACACCTCCCAACGACCAGGCGCTCTGTCTGTCTCCAGCCGACGTAAGGAAGACCCTATCTAGGATCAACCCACGCAAGGCTGCGGGTCCCGACAACATACCTGGCCATGTACTTAAAGACTGTGCTGAACAGCTGACAGATGTCCTAACAGATATCTTCAACACCTCGCTGAGCCAGGCAGTCGTCCCCACATGTCTCAAATCCACAACAATCATACCGGTACCAAAAAAATCACCTGTGTCCTGTCTAAATGACTACCGTCCCATAGCACTGACTCCAATCATAATGAAGTGCTTTGAGAGGTTAGTCATGCACAACATCAAAACCAGCCTCCCCAACACACTCGACCCGCTCCAGTTTGCATACTGTCCAAACCGCTCTACAGACGATGCTATCTCCTCCACCCTCCACCTGGCTCTTACCCACCTAGAAAACAAAGACTCTTATGTTAGAATGCTGTTCATTGACTTCAGCTCAGCATTCAACACAATAATTCCACAACAGCTCATAAATAAACTAAACCTGCTGGGCCTTAACAACTCCCTCTGTAATTGGATTTTGGACTTTCTAACCGGAAGACCTCAGTCAGTCCGTGTCGGCCACAACACCTTGAGCACTACCACACTGAACACAGGTGCCCCACAAGGCTGTGTGCTCAGCCCGCTGCTCTTCACACTGCTGACCCACGACTGCACTGCCAAGTCCAGCTCCAACCACATCATCAAGTTTGCTGACGACACAACAGTGGTAGGTCTCATCAGCAACAACGATGAAACGCACTACAGAGAGGAAGTGGCACAGCTGGCTGAATGGTGTGGCGCTAAAAACCTGTCCCTCAATGTGAGTAAGACAAAGGAGGCTGTGATGGACTTCAGAAGGAACTCCGGTGATCACCCCCCACTGACCATCGACAGCTCGCCTGTGAAGAGAGTCAGCAGCACTAAATTCCTGGGGGTGCACATCACAGAGGATCTCACCTGGACCACCAACACCATGTCACTCTCCAAGATGGCACAACAGCGCCTACACTTTCTCCGCCGGCTGAAAAGAGCAAGTCTCCCTCCACCCATCCTCACCACTTTCTACAGGGGCACCATTGAGAGTGTGCTGACCAGCTGCATCACTGTCTGGTACGGGAACTGTACAGCAGCAGACCGCAAGACCCTCCAGCGGACAGTGAACACAGCTGCAAGGATCATCGGTGCCCCTCTCCCCTCCATCCTGGACATTTTCCTCACACGATGCTCCAGCAAAGCCAACAGTATCGTGAAGGACTCCACACATCCCTCCCACAGTCTCTTTCAGCTCCTGCCATCAGGAAGACGGTACCGGAGCATCAGAGCCCGCTCTGCCAGACTGCTCAACAGCTTCTTCCCCCAGGCTGTGAGAGCCCTGAACTCAAATCACCCCACTACCCTCTGAAACCCCATACAAACCCCCTACCTCCTGAAACATGGACCATCTGAAACTTATGGAACTTTTTTTTGTGCAATCGAAGTGTGCTACACGCAGGTGAGTGGGCCTGTACAAACCACCTGTAGTAGCACACTCTCCTCCTCTATGCGCACTAGTCACTTTTCACACACACTGATGTGTGTATACAAATCCCACAAAAAGACTCAGTAATATACGTATGTTTACATGCTCATGCACTACAAATCATCCTACACTATTCCCCAGCCAGCTGCTGACTCACAATGTTTCTCTTCGCACATGTACAGTATTTATCTGAAGCACTCGTACAGTTTGTATTGTTTGTATTTTTTAGTTTAGTTACAGGTAAAAAATTCTTTTATATATAGCATATTTTATAGTCAAATCTATCAGTAGGATTGTTTTACTGCACTGCTGTATTCCTGTATTTATGTAGCACCGTGGTCCTGTGAGGCACGACATTTTGTTCCACCGTATGCCCCCGCATGTAGCGTGTGAGCGTGTGATTGGTACAGCTGTGTGTAATCAGTGCAATGGATGATGGGAAATGCAGTCCAGGGTGATGTGTAACAGTCTGTGTGGTGTGAAAGTCAATATAATGGAATTCAGGAGATTTTACATTATTTATTCAAGTAGATACCATTAAAAATTCAAGCCTTAAAAACTACTCAAAATTATTGTTTTATTATTATGTGTAGTATTGTTACCATCATTTTTTTAAGTAGATAGCTCATACCATTTTTTTGCAGTGTATTTAAGAATAGTGATTCACAGTATGACAAAACTCTCCTTTGAGAAATGATAAAGAGTGATTTATTTCTTGAGAAATTGACAATTTGAGAGTTTTTTTCCATTTTTTTTATTGTGTTGTGGTTAAAGTAAATGAAAGCGAAACTAATGCTCTCATGAACCCACAGAAAGTTAAAAAGGGCTGAGAGCCAACTGCTGTCACAAACTAGCTGTGTACACACACACAGGAAGATGAATATAAGACCTTTACATTTACATTTAGTAGACACTTTCATCCAAAGTGACTTACAAATGAAGACAATAGAAGCAAAACCAACAAAAGAGCAATAATATGTAAGTGCTGTGTCTTGGTTAGCCTAACGCATTACACATAGCAAGTTTTTGTTTAAATAATAAATAAAAAGAAAACAGATAGAAAAGAAATAGAATGGAGAGTGCAAGTGTTAGAGGGGGAAGTGTTTTCTTTTAACAAGAAAGAAAGAAAGCAAGTAGATAAAAGAGATTTAGAATAGAGAGTGCTAGAGTTAGAGGGTCAAATGAAGATGGAAGAAATGTGTTTTTAGCTGTTTCTTAAGGACTCAGCTGCTCGGATTGAGTTGGGCAGGTCATTCCACCAGGAGGGAAAAGTTAATGTAAAAGTCCGTGAAAGTGATTTTGTGGATGGCACTGTAATGTGCCGTTCACTTGCACATTGCAAGCTTCTAGAGGGCACGTAAGTCTGAAGTAGTGAATTTAGGTAAAGGGGTGCAGACACCATGGTGGTTTTGTAGGCAAACATCAATGCCTTGCATTTTATGCGAGCAGCTATTGGTAGCCAGTGCAAATTAATGCTTTATTGGGTGGTTGCTCAGTGCACTTAATAAACAAACTCCAGCTGGTCCAAAATGCAGCAGCTAGAGTTCTTACTAGAACCGTTAACACTTTACAATAAGGGTACATGAATAATCACGTACTAATGCCTAAATTAATACTATCCTTAAGTACAACTGGAGTCATACGGATTCATGCATGAATAACGGCAGCCTTAACTACATGTTAGTACATGTTTGATAGTTAATGCATTAATAAACATTTATGGGTAAACTAAATCAAACTGCCTCTTTAAGAAGGAATAAGAAATAATCTGACTTTGAAATTAATTTAAATAATTTAATACTATCATAATTTGAGTATTTGACATCTTCAGCTTTGTCATAAACATTATTGGGTGGCAAAGGATTAATTGATCCTCCTCATCAAGTGTAGAAAATACTAAATACACTAATGACTGACCTTGTCTAGAGATTTTCCGATACCCTTCCCGATACCGATTCCGATACCTAGGCTCAGGGTATCGGCCGATACTGAGTACTGATCCGATACCTGGGTGTGTATGTGGTAATACAGCTGTATGTACTTCTAGACCTGTATGAATTGATACAATTATTTTATGGTGTGCTTCACCATATGCTGTATATATATTAGTGCTGTCAATCGATTAAAAATTTTAATCGCGTTAATCACAGTCGTGGACTGTGATTAATCATGATTAAATCGCAAATTTAAAATACTAGGTCACTGCAGTCACCCGGATCCAGTCCGTATCCAGATCAGATGGTGGATCAGCACCTAGAGACGACCTTTACAGCCCTGAATGTCAGCAGTAATCAGGACAACTAGATTGGCCCCAGAGACAGATCCCCAGTGAAGACCTCGTCACCTAGATGGCCATCGGGGACAAGACCACGGGAACCAGATGAGTCCTTTACACAATCTGACTTTGCTGCAGTTGGAATTGAACAGAAGGTTCGTCTGGTCAGAGGAGAACTGGCCTTCGACTGAGCCTGGTTTCTCCCAAGGTTTTTTCTCCATTTCTGTCATCGATGGAGTTTTGGTTCCTGGCTTGCTTAGATGGGGACACTTAATTTCCAGCGATATCATCGACTTGATTGCACAGATACTATTTGAATTTAAATAAGCTGGATGATGACATTCAGACCTTAAAATCAGGTGAGAATGATCAGTGAGAAACACTGACTAGCATATAATATCTGTTACTGTCACGCCCCTGGACTTTTATTTGTGTTTTCATTCCCCATGTGTGACCTAGTTTCTGCCGTTTTCCCATTATGAGTTAATCACCTTCATTGTGTTCACCTGTCTGCCTCTCGTTATCCCAACTATATCAGTTGCTGTCCTTTTGAGTTCAAACTGTCGGTTATTGCTTATGTTATCCTGTGTGTGTGAACCTACTCTTCTCAAGTTTATTAAATACCTGATTCCCTTTGTATCCTTGTCTTCGTTCGTCTTGTGTATACACCACACAAAACCGTGACAGAATAACCGACCTAAACAAAAAGTGAGGTCTAGCTGCGTGTTTCCCCTCGTTTTGTTTTTCCGTTTTCACCAGTTTTTATTTTCTGTTTTGTTATGAATGACCCTGCCTGCCTTCTCCTCATGCTGGAGCAGAGGAGCCTTTCCCTCGAGGACCATACAAGACTCTTTGTGGAAATATCCAACTACACCCACTACCCGGACTACTGCCTCTGCACGTTCTACCGGACGAGCCTAAACGACGGGTGCAGAGCGCGGTTGTCCGGGGATGGTCCTCGGGGAGATTTTGCCACCTTTGTGGAGTGGGTGCTGGTGTCTTGTGGATCCCCACTGACCGTGGACTACGAGGAGAATGACACCAGTCCCACTCCTGACCCAGAGCCCAGCCCACCATCACCCCGAGCCGCAGAGCGTCAGCCCGAGCCCACCGCGGACGGAGAGCCAGAGCCCAGAGCAACCTACGAGCCATCGCAAAGGAGCGACTGAGCTGGAGATTGCCCCGGAGCCAGAGCCACATGGACCGTCCGACCAGGTGCGAGAGCCGGCTACATCGCAAGCGACAGTGGAAGTTACAGTGGAGCGTGAGGGTGCTGAAGGAAGCCCCGCCCACTGCACCGCCGCTGAGGGTGAGCAGTCGCAGGACTCTGGGGACTTAATAAATTGGTAAATTCATGCAGACATGCCTTCCATGCTCACGCCTTCATCGGAAATCTCTAACCACCCTGAATGGCCTACCTACCTGGATTACCCACCCACCCTCCCTCTCCTGCCTCCTCCTATCATCCCGGCTACATCAGCCCCGCCTCCGCTGCATCCTGGCAGCCCCTCTGCTCACCCTCAGCCCACCATCTGTGTGGTGGGATCGCCGCGGGTCTGCCTGTCTCCATCGGCGTCGTGGCTGGGGGATCCCTCGTCTTCGCCTCCAGCCTCTGAACCCTGGACTCCACCTCGGCCCTCCGACCCGTCGGCTCCATCTCAGCTCCTAGCTTCCTCATCTCCACCGTCGCCCGTCGGCCCACCAGCTCCACCGGGCTCCTTCGTCCCTCCGGCTCCGCCTTGGTCGGTCGTCATGCCGCCATCGCCTCAGGACTCCACTCCTCCGGCTGTGCCTCGTCGCTCCGTCCCACCGGCTCCGTTGGGCTCCTCCCTCCCTCCAGCTCCACCTTGGTCCTCAGTCGCTCCGGCTCCGCCGCGTGCCCCTGGATCTCCGCTTCCGCCTCGGTCGCCGGAGCCCTCGGCTCCACCTTGGCCCTCCGGATCCTCGGCCTCGCCCGGACTCATCTGCTCTCCGGCTCGGGCTCCTCATCCACCTGCTCTGCCGCCATCGGTCGGCCCCATGGAGTCGGCGGCCATTCCTCCTCCATGGCTCCTCCCTCCGTCGGCTCCACCCTGGGCCGTCTTCACGGCTGTGGCCTGGGTCCTGCCGGGCTCCTCCTGCTCCGGTTCCCTCCTTCCTCCGTCCTGGCTCCTCCCTCCTTCTGACCCGCCCTGGAATCTGGTAGTCGTCCTCCTCCCGGGTGTCCGTCCTCCGCCCGAACCTCCTCCGGTATTGCCTGCCTTCCTGCCAGCCTTTCGCCACTCCCCTTCTCCTTCCCCTTATACGGCGCGGGGACAGGCCTTCCGGGAGGGGGGCGAAATGTCACGCCCCTGGACTTTTATTTGTGTTTTCATTACCCATGTGTGACCTAGTTTCTGCCGTTTTCCCATTATGAGTTAATCACCTTCATTGTGTTCACCTGTCTGCCTCTCGTTATCCCCACTATATCAGTTGCTGTCCTTTTGAGTTCAAACTGTCGGTTATTGCTTATGTTACCCTGTGTGTGTGTGAACCTACTCTTCTCAAGTTTATTAAATACCTGATTCCCTTTGTATCCTCGTCTTCGTTCGTCTTGTGTATACACCACACAAAACCGTGACAGTTACATTTTCCATTTGCTTTTTAATGGCCTATTTTGAAGAATGTTTTGAAATTTGCCACAATGATCAGTCTTAAAAGTTCCGAGACCAATTTTGAGATCTTCCAATTAAATTCAGTATCACCAACTGCTCAGAGTCATTCACACAAATCATTCACACAACTGATTAGTTTAAAACTCAGATTCATTCAGGAATGAAACACCACTATTGTGTGTTTCTCGGATACATGCGATTGGTTGATTTTGCTTTGCTCTGTCAACTGACAGGACATCAGTTGATAGAGCCAACAGTACACTGTAGAGTTTAGCTAAAATTGAAGTTACTCTGTATTAACTTCTTGTTTATTGAACTGTTGCGCAACTACAAGCAACACTGCAGTCTCAGTCATGTTGTTGAATATCGCCACACAATGATATTGCATTCCAAGAACACACAGTATTTCTTGAAGTTTTATGTAATTTCCTGGTTCATCATGGCCTTTGATTTTATCTTTCTCATTTTTGCTTAGTCATTCAGATACGTTATGTCCATTTCCTCTGTGTTTTTGGCTGTCCCTCCTTACTTGTATGTACTGACTCTTGCATCTTCCTCAATAAATGCTCTTGTTCTGTCTTTGCTTTTCATATATTAGGAAATTCGCACCTTTCATGTCACCACTGCCTCTGACCCTGATATGACCATGGACTGGGATTTCTGCCTCTTTTTGTACCTGTTCTGTGGTAAGACCAAAACATGATGTGATATGAACTTTTTCAAATTGGCACAAATGTAGAGTAGCACCTCCTGAGCAAAAGAGGAAATATTAATTGTCAAAATGTATGTGTCATTAAAATGAACTTATACTTATTATTGATGAAACTGTTACTGGTTTAATGGTAAACCATGATAAAAGGCCAGACAGTTAGTATTAACGTTTCATATCTTAATTAACTCTTTACGCTTTCCGTGTTTTCACTGTTATACGCTCGGGGGCGCTCTTACGCATCTTCTGAATGAGACCAGTATTATCCAATTACAAACACAGCTGATGAAGGTGCAGAGATGAGTGATCTCATATGTAAGCAGATGCATATAAAAAAATAATACAATCATCAACAATAAACAGCATAAATGAAAACTCGCTAAAGTTACTGAGTGAAGCTTTGGGAGTGTTGATCTACTGCATCTATGATTTGATCATTGTACTAAATATGATCCAGATGTAGTCTTTCATAAAAACTAAATTTTCTCAGCTTTTTGCCTTTATTTATTTTGTCATAATGCTCAGTTATTCATGCAGCAAAATATTCTGGGGGCCATGACAATTTAGTGAAAATTATCAAAACTGCTGGCAGTGACTGGAAACTTTTTTCAAAAATGCTGGCAGGGAAAGAGTTAAAACAGTATTTGATTATTGCGATTTAAAAAAACTTGCAGTAAATACTGATCAGCATTAAGCAAATTTAGTAAGAGTCTCACGCAGGTGCAACATCCAGCACAGGTTTGGTTTTGAGTGAAAACATGAATGAAAGCAGAGTGCTGAGAGAAATTATATAAATGAACATATGAAAGAATGAATTCGATGAATGCCTAAGGGGAACTGACTTGTCTTCTGAATGTCTTCTTGACTGTCTTCCGACTGTCTTCTTGTTTCATCTTTCAATGGCATGTTCTTTTCATCTTCCCTAAGTGTAATGCCTAATAAAATAGCTTTGTTTACAGTGGTTGCTGTGGAAACAGCTCAGTTCTGCTGTTCCATAAGAGCCACCTGCTGTCAGACAATGGTGTTATATACTCATTCAGTCTGTCTGCCATTTTTGTTTTGACCAATGCAAGAAATGAACACAATTTTTGTTGTAAATCTTAAGTGGTGGATGGAAAACAAGCTAATGTGCATTCTAGAATCGCAACACTTTGGATAATAAGGTAGCTTGTTATCATTGTTTATCATGTATCAAAAAAAAAAAAAAAAATTCATATTATTCATATCATATTATTTTAAAAAAATGTTAGTAGATAACATGCTATGTTCTAAGTCACCCAACCAATATTTTAGTTTGTTTAAAATCCAACCCTCATTTTTAATGCTATTATTTTACATTTTGAACATTTCAAGCACATTTTAATAATACTGTGATAATATTGACAACATTTTGGTCACTGTAATTGTGATATGAAATTTCATACAGTTTCACATCTACTTATGTGATCAGTTGTTTTAGGCTGCTATTATTTTTTCATTTTATTGTGTTGCTGTCAAACAATTTTGTTGGCTGCAAATTTGGTGATGTAAAACAAACACATCTTGAGTGAGCTCGTTTATCTTTAAGATGTGGGGTGACTGGGTTGCAAAATTTTTAGTGCCTTTTTGCAACAAGGAAAAATACTCATCCACTTCATGCAGGGCTTTAGAAAAACACAAAAACAATGACTAGAAACCCGCCACTGCATCTTAAAATGTTAAGAGCCAAAATACTTTTTTATTTATTTTTTATTTTTTTAGCTAGAACAAGTCATTGTAGATCTTCACAGAGTTATATTGAACTCTGTTGGTGACTAAAGGTGTGCTAATGGTTTCTTGGCAACTATAATTTCCATTTTGTAACATGCAGCATCAGTTTTTTCCATCTGATTTTGCAAGATTTGTTTGTCAAAAATGTTAATCTAGTGATCAAAAACATCTATTATATATTTCTATATTCAATTTATACATTTGATACAGAACTGATTATTGATAAGTTCAACCATTACTTGAACTATTTTTTGTGTAGTAGTAATTCTAAAATTGTAGTAATTCCAAGTAAAACATTTTAGAAAATGATGTTGTCAAAAAACCCATGCAATCAGTATCTTTTCCATAGATTATTCCATAGATATTTTGTATTCACAGCTTGAAATTCATAAATATAATACATAAATTATTCTCAGTAAAAATTAAGTTACTGTTACTAAGTAGAAACTATTAGTCCATAGCACCGGTTTGGTAACTTCCTTATGTGTTACCTATCTTCCTCTTCACTCTGTCATTTGAGAAGTCAAACAGTCTCTTTCTGTTTGTTTCCACAAAATCAATCAATGATGATCAATCAATCATGTAATATGATGTTTATTCATAAAGTAGCTCTTGCTAGATAATTAATTGCACCTAAAGTGATTAATCATGAAAACTGTGTGATTAGTCAGTTTAATTTTTAAACTCCAAAAGCCACACCTTTTATTTGTCTCAAATCATAAAAATGAGCATTTGTACATGCAACACGTAATTATTATGAATTAAGTTCAAGGGATGATCATATTTGGGGGTCCTTGGCATGGAAAGTGTGAAAACCTCTGTAAACCTCGATATATATATATATTTATTACTGACAGCTAAGTTTCATTCCAGTGTAGGTGGGACAGAGGCTTGTTTCCCCTCCACAAGCTTTGCAAAAAGGTCCAGAAAGCTCTGCTGAAATGCAGCCTGCTGTCGTCTGGCCTCTGCAGCTTCTGCGCGTTCCTCAGCCATTTCCTTCGCCCACGCCGCAGCCTCTCTCGACTCTCGCTCCGCCAGCATCTGTAAGAAACGACCCATTGCAGCGTTGGCTTCCTTCCTCCTGGCCTCCTCCAACTCCCTCATTTCCTTCAGTGCCAACATCACAAGCGTGTCTCCCCTTTTCCACTTTCCTAACATAAAGACATAAATAAATCTACATTTAACAATCTGGTCTTACTTAAACTCACACATTGCAGTTATTGCATTAATTGTACTAAATATAAGCATTTTAAACGGAGTTTCACAGAGTTAAACCATCTGTTTGCTTGTAATGTTGGTTGGGATACTAGATTTGGCCACTAACTTTGTACCAATGCTTATCTGGTACATAGCTAACATTGATATATTTATCATATTTATATCTTTATTTAAAAGTTACTTGCCTTTTACAGATGTGCCGGTGTCACTGGCCTCCGAATCTTTGCTTTCCACATTTCTAGTGCATGCTGGATTGTGGCCGAGGATTGCGTCCATGAACACATACCATTTACCTGTCCGTTGGTCAGAACTATTTAGGCTGTTGTGGTCTTTAATCCTTTTGTAGTCTTGTTTCAGTTTCTTAAGCTTTTCCCGACACTGCTTGGCTGAGTGGTGGATCCCGACCTGCAGCAGCTGTGCTGAGATGTTGCTGTACACTTTGCTGTTACGCTTTGACGATGCAAAACCTCTCTGGACTTCCTCGCTGGAGAAAATTCTCAGCAAGGCTTGTACCTCGCAGTCGGTCCACTTTTCTGAATACTCCATAGTTAAAGAAAATTACTACAGCAACATTTGACTAAAAGTTTGTTTATGCGTTTGAGAAATGACGGGTCGCAGCACCTCTTTGCTGCTAAAGGAACGGAGTAGTTCCTCAAACAGTTCCTGAAATGGGGATTAGGTTTTGCATAGAACCGTTTTATTAATCTGTCACAATTCAGAGTTTGTAAAGGGGTTGTTTTTGAACAATGGGGTGAACTGCAAACCTGCAGCTTAGTGGTGTTGATCATTTCGTGTTTACATGTAAGGCTTTTAGATAGTACCAGAAAAGGCCTGTTTGTTTCTGAAGGGCAGAGAGAGTGGAAATGAGTTCTGTAATATCCATTTATGACAGCTTTGGCTCAAACTATCATAAGGTGACCTCAGGGAAAACGTAAACCTCAACAAATTATGCTGTTCCTCAGTTTTTTTAAAATCTTGTTTTACAGTACAGATATCTAAAGATATGAAGTCAAGATGCATTTACTGGAGATGCAAAATGACAGTATAACTAGTTGCTTATTAGCATGCATATTACTAGCATATTGGCTGTTTATTAGTACTTATAAAGAACATATTAATACCTTATTCTGTAATTAGATCCCTTAACAACTACCTTAATAACTATTAATAAGCAGCAAATTCAGAGTTAATTGAGGCAAAAGTTGTAGTTAACAGTTCACTCACTCAATTTTGTTAATTCCTTTCAGAAAATAAGACTTATGTTATTTTGCATCTCCAGTAAATGTATCATGATTTAAGTTTTTCTTTTTTTTTCTTCTTTTTTTTTATATTTGTGCTGGAAAGCTAGACAAAATTACCAAATAGGAAATAATTTTAATTATTTTAACCACCTCATGTCTTCTCAATAATAATATGTTTTTATTTTTTAAAATATTGGCAGTTTGAGCAGACGGCTTGCTCAAAAATGAACATATATTATTTGTGTGTGTGTGTGTGTGTGTGTGTGTGTGTGTGTGTGTGTGTGTGTGTGTGTGTGTGTTATAATGGTCTTAATTATCATCATCCAGCATTTCAGTCAGTGCTGCCATTCAACATCGATCCTGTGACCTGGAAATACTTCACAAGAAACAATGATGTTGGCTTTGGCTATAGAGTGATACAGAGAGATACATCTAGGTGAGAAAAAAAAAAGATTTTGTTTATTTATTCAAGACTATTTTGTATACAAGAAACACCTGTGTGAACAACCATTATCCCAGAACAGAGTCTCACTTTTGACAGCATACAATGGACTGGATTTGGGAGGTTTGACTACTAAATTAGATTGCCCCATCGCAATTCATAAAATATATATGCAAACCTAACATGTTTTCCTTTACTTTTCCACAGTTTGCTTGTGAGTGATCCTTTAGCACAATACAGCAATAACACAAGAGGAGAAGTTTATAGCTGTGCTATTTCACTGGAAACTTGCCTGCCGGTGACAATTAATGGTATTTAGCTTTTCATGTTTACAAGTAATTAGTCTGTTTTGACATGTAAAATCTAACCAATTTAAAACAATGGCAGTGCCTTGTGAAGCTGTTAACATGTCTCTTGGACTTTCTATGACTAAGGATACACAATCTTCAAATTCAGTGGTAAGTCTTATGTTCATCCTGACACACAAATAAATACATACACAGATGAACAAATGTGTCCGGCTGCGGTCAAAACGAGGCACACGACGAAAGGGATATTCAAAATAAAGTCTTTTAATAATAAATCCAAGAGCAACATACAGGAAAACGAAGGAGGCATCTACCACAACATAACGTTAACGCAAGATGAGGGAACTGAGGAAAACACAGGGCTTATGAACACAAACGCAATCAGGGAGAACAGAAACAGGTGAGGAGTAATCACGGATAATTAATGAACACAACAAGAAAAGGAACATGACGAACTCGGGGCAAAACAAGACAAAAACGTGACAAAATGTTGGGCTGAATATTGCACTGATTGCATGATTTTAAACCAGGACATATATTTAAGCAAATGACAGTACATAAAGTACAAAATCAATTTTATATATTACTATTTCTGAACAGGGAAAGAGACTTTCAGCATTGATACAATGTTTGACATGTTTATCGGTAAAATGTCTCTCCCTCAGGTTTGTGGTCCAACCATTCCTAAGGACTGCAAAGTACTTACTACTCTCAACGGTATGTGCTTTATCATCAGTGGGAACAATGCAGTGAGAGCACCTATACCAAGTGCTTTGAGAAGTAAGTGAAATGAAGAATTACCTAGATTTCTCTTTGTATTACTGTTTGATAATCTAATAATGTCTAATCTAATCATTATGTTTTCCTAAACTACTCATTCACAGACTGCCCTCTAGAAATAGACATCACTTTTCTAATGGATGGCTCTGACAGTGTCGAAGATGTAGATTTTGTTAAAATGAAAACTTTTGTCATAACAGTAATTCAGAGTTTTTCCAACTGCAATTCTCAGGTATGAGTCCATAAGCCCAATTTTTACCTTTAGATGCTACTCAAAAAGTGTGGTTCACACTGCAGCTCATCTCCAATTTTGGCAGGAACAGGACGGTTGACTGATATGTTACGCACAGACGTATGTTTTCTTTTCATATAGTTTGCTGTTGCACAGTTTTCCACTGGTTTTGAAATTCACTCCAAGTTTGAAGCAGTCAATGACATTGATTCGTGGAGGAAAAGAATAGGAGAGATAAAACAGCAAAAAGGATGGACCTACACTGCAAAGGCTATAAATAAACTTGTGTACGTCACATCTAATGTTATCAACATCAAGTATCTCAAAATGCCACTTCAAAATGTATTAGTGCAAACTTTATTTTATTTGATCCAAATCTGACTTTTGAGACTGATTTTGTGACTGATTTTGAAGTACATTAAAAGAATGGTTCACCCAAAAATGAAAATTTGCTGAAAACCTTGAGGCCATCAAAGATACAGATGAGATTTGTAGAAGTGTGTCTCTGCATCAGTGTCTCAGCAATGGATGCTCTGCAGTGAATGGGTGCCGTCAGAATGAGAGTCCAAACAGCTGATAAAAACATCACAATAATCCACACCACTCCAGTCCATCAGTTAACATCTTGAGAAGCAGAAACCTGCGTGTTTATAAGAAACAAATTTAACTGTAAAATGTTGCTGTTGCTGGAATATGAGTCCTCTATCCTCTATCCATAATAAGGCTTCCTCCAGTGAAAAAGCTGTCCTGTCTGAATCAGCAGAGGAATCTGCACAGATTAAGTACCGTTTACAAGCCAGAACAGCTCAAAACAATTTATGTGGCTGGATTTTGATGTGAGAGGCAACAGGATATGGATTTTTTCATCGGTGGAAGCATTATTATGGATTATGGACTCGGATTTTAGTTAAAAACGTCTTGTTGGATTAGTTTCAGCTTTTGTCTTCTCCAGATGTTAACTGATGGACTGGAGTGGTGTGGATTATTATGATGTTTTTATCAGCTGTTTGGACTCTCATTCTGACGGCACCCATTCACTGCAGAGCATCCTTTGCTGAGACGCTGATGCAGAGACACATTTCTCCAGATCTGTTGTCCAGAAACTCATCTACATGGCCTAAGACTGAGTAAAATTTCAGCAAATTTTCATTTTTGAATAAACTATTTCTTTAAGGGGGTGTTTGGGTGATCTGGTGAAAAACAAATTGTTTTTCTGAGTTTTAAACTGTAACACCTATAAGAAATAAAGTGCATGAACAGCTGTACCAGTATGTGATTTCTATTAGCTGTTCTCAACACTCTGTATAATGCTTTTCTTATTTCCATTCTACAGGGATGAGCTCTTCGTTGCTGAAGGAGGGGCGAGGCAATCAGCAATTAAAATCCTAATTGTTATCACTGATGGTAGATCAAATGATGAACCTTATCTCAGAGGCGCAGTTGAAAAGGCAGAAAAGAAGAATATTATCCGATTTGCTATTGGTGTAAGACCTATGTTTTCTTTGACTCAAGGCCTTCGAGCTTTAAAAAGGATCCAAAAGCAAAATCACAAAAAGTATTATTAATGTAGTCCTAATAGAGTGTCCAAGTTGTCAACAAATCACTCTTTTGAGTAATGTTTTTTCATTGAATTAGTTGACGCAGTTCATAAAACTTGTATTGACTACTTTTATTATACTTTTATGGTGTTTTTGTGTCTTCTTTTTTATTTGAAAGCTCTAGTCCCCATATACGTAGGCTTTCCTGTAGCTCAAAAAGTAGAGCATGGCACTAGCAACGCCAAGATCATGGGTTCGATTCCCAGGGAAAGCAAGAGCTGATAAAATGTAAAAACTGTAACTTGAATGCAATGTAAGTCGCTTTGGATAAAAGCGTCTGCTAAATGCATAAATGTAAATGTAAATGTAAAATACATTGTACAGTGACTAGTACAGTGTTTACAATTTCAGACTATAATGATGACAAAAATGTTATCTTTGCATCAACTTATCAGTCAAAACTGAAGATTTTTAACCTTTATCCTTGCATTAAACAAGGTATAACAGGATTAAATGTTTGAATTAACTAAAAACGCCTGTCTTGTCTTTTCAATTCCTAAAGATCGGTGAAGCTTTTGATGATTCCCGCACAAAGCAGCAGTTACATGTTATTGCATCTGCTCCTGTTGCTGAACATGTGTTTAATGTGACTGACTTTGATGCATTGGACAGCATCCGTGAACAACTGGAAGAAAACATTGCTATTGAAGGTAAGTTTACAGATAAGAGCAAAGAACATGAGAAAGGTGTAGATGAGGGATATAATAAAAATGGGTTTGACAGTCAGTGGTACACAAGTGCTGAACAAAACAAACTTAATCTTTGACATTTGCTCACCATGGTCAAATCACAGCCATTCTGATATTTATTATAACAGAACAGTCACAGGCAATATGATACTGTTCATGGTATGACCTGAGATCATATTCACTTGTTTTAATTACTTTTTCCACAAATATTCTTTCAGGTGTCCAGTCCACTGGCAATTCTGCTACAATGGAGTTTGCTCAGGATGGATTTAGTGCAGTGTTTGCATCCAATGTAACTCAATACCTCAAGCGTTTGAAAACAATTTTTGTGGGGCATTTTTTTTTATTGGTCAGCTATAGTTAATAGACCATATCAAAATCATATAGCAACAAACTCATTAAGCTTAGCAAATCCTTAGTTATAACTACAAATAAATTACCACTAAGAGTTTTCTTAGCTTAAGGCAACCGGACATCATGTTGAAAAGGGGTGTAGAGGGAAAGAAAACAAACAGATTCAAACCTCTTTGTTCAGGTTAGCCTGATCATGAGTTCTGTGGGAGCTTTCCAGGGGAAGGGTGGATATCAGGAACACTATCACAATGGCCTTTCATCAGACTTCCAAGTGGGAAGTGAGCAAGATAGTTACTTAGGTGAGAAACACATCAAACTGGTCTAACATTTACTGTGGGGAGTTACAATCTAAATAAAAAAAATAAAAAATAAAAATACTGCAAACCCCAAAAATGAAATCATATACTCCCTCCAAACTCTTATAACTTTCTCTTATCTGTGAAACATTATTCTGAGTAAATTCCAAGTTCCCCATATAATGAAAGCATGTTGTGACCGATGGTTACCTGAGGTTAAGTAATGATGACTGTATTATATATTTTTTGAGTGCATTATTTCTTTACAGCAAATGTTTTTTTCAGGTTATTCGATGACAATAGCAACACGGTCTAAAAAAAAGTTTGTGATTTTGGGAGCACCAAGATATAGGCATAAAGGACAAGTAAGGATTTCATTATTTGGAAATAATGCAACTAACCTGCTGATGGATTCACCCAAGGTACCTATAAATAATTCACCAGATACAGTATATGTTATTTTCTACATGTAATGTTCTCTTATGTAATATTTTCTGCTATTGTACACCAGAAACAACCACTTGAAAATACTTACATATACAGGTGCATCTCAATAAATTAGAATGTTGTGGAAAAGCTAATTTATTTCAGTAATTCAACTCAAATTGTGAAACTCGTGTGTTAAATAAATTCAGTGCACATAGACTGAAGTAGTTTAAGTTTTTGGTTCTTTTAATTGTGATGATTTTGGCTCACATTTAACAAAAACCCACCAATTCACTCTCAACAAATTACAATATGGTGACATGCTAATCAACTCAAAACACCTGCAAAGGTTTCCTGAGCCTTCAAAATGGTCTCTCAGTTTGGTTCACTAGCTACACAATCATGGGGAAGACTGCTGATCTGACAGTTGTCCACAAGACAATCATTGACACCCTTCAAGGAGGGTAAGCCACAAACATTCATTGCCAAAGAAGCTGGCTGTTCACAGAGTGCTGTATCCAAGCATGTTAACAGAAAGTTGAGTGGAAGGAAAAAGTGTGGAAGAAAAAGATGCACAACCAACTGAGAGATCCACAGCATTATGAGGATTGTCAAGCAAAATCGATTCAAGAATTTGGGTGAACTTCACAAGGAATGGACTGAGGCTGGGGTCAAGGCATCAAGAGCCACCACACACAGACGTGTCGAGGAATTTGGCAACAGTTGTCGTGTTCCTCTTGTTAAGCCGCTCCTGAACCACAGACAACGTCAGAGGAGTCTTACCTGGGCTAAGGAGAAGAAGAACTGGACTGTTGCCCAGTGGTCCAAAGTCCTTTTTTCAGATGAGAGCAAGTTTTGTATTTCATTTGGAAACCAAGGTCCTAGAGTCTGGAGGAAGGGTGGAGAAGCTCATAGCCCAAGTTACTTGAAGTCCAGTGTGAAGTTTCCACAGTCTGTGATGATTTGGGGTGAATGTCATCTGCTGGTGTTGGTCCATTGTGTTTTTTGAAAACCAAAGTCACTGCACAGTTTACCAAGAAATTTTGGAGCACTTCATGCTTCCTTCTGCTGACCAGCTTTTTAAAGATGCTGATTTCATTTTCCAGCAGGATTTGGCACCTGCCCACACTGCCAAAAGCACCAAAAGTTGGTTAAATGACCATGTGTTGGTGTGCTTGACTGGCCAGCAAACTCTCCAGACCTGACCCCCAGAGAGAATCTATGAGGTATTGTCAAGAGGAAAATGAGAAACAAGAGACCCAACAATGCAGATGAGCTGAAGGCCACTGTCAAAGAAACCTGGGCTTCCAGACCACCTCAGCAGTGCCACAAACTGATCACCTCCATGCCACGCCGAACTGAGGCAGTAATTAAAGCAAAAGGAGCCCCTACCAAGTATTGAGTACATATACAGTAAATGAACATACTTTCCAGAATGCCAACGATTCACTAAAAATGTTTTTTTTTTATTGGTATTATGAAGTATTCTAATTTGTTGAGAGTGAATTGGTGGGTTTTTGTTAAATGTGAGCCTAAATCATCACAATTAAAAGAACCAAAGACTTAAACTACTTCAGTCTGTGTGCATTGAATTTATTTAACACAATTTGAGTTGAATTACTGAAATAAATGAACTTTTCCACAACATTCTAATTTATTGAGATGCACCTGTAATATACACTACGGGTGTCCCTGACTAAGGATTTTCATTGTCGAATTGGAATTTTCGAATCTTGCTGATAGTCGAATCATATGTTTGGGGGCGGGGCAAAATACATTACCAAGAGTCAAGTCAGAATAGGGGTGTTCAGTTCCAGGTTTTTCGGAGTCGACTCCCGACTCCCACCATAGACTCCATTTAGCGTGACTGTCCAAATTACTCTAATTTAACGGTGACATTAGCTTGAAAGGAGCTATGAATTTGTCACATTGTAATGGTCAGGGGATGGCACTATTGTCTTAAACAGCATTGATATTAAAAATACATTTACATTAGTCATTTAGCAGATGCTTTTATCCGAAGCGACTTAAAAATGAGGACAATCAAGACAATCAAAATCAACAAAAGAGCAATAATATGCAAGTGCTATAACAAGCCTCAGTTAGCTTAACGCAGTACATGTAGCAAGTTTATTATTAATAAACATCTATAAATTAAGTTTATATGTGTAACGACTTTCATTTCTTCATAAAATGCCTGGATTTCTTAACTGAAATATTAGTCTGGAATATTTGAAGCCATAACTATCTGGCCGAGTAACTTGGTAAGTGCTACAAATTAACAAGACTACATGAAGATAATTTATCTGAAATCATTATTTAATGACAGATTATACACTTTAGATTACAGAACAAAGCAATGTTTGTGGTGTTTCTGCATGGCTTTGACCAACAGATGTCGCTAGCCTCACTCTTGCATTGCATGCATGCGTGGATTAAGTCCTTATTACGAGAAACTAAGTCATTATTTTGAGAAAATAAGTCATTGTTTTGAGAAAATAAGTCATTATTACGAGAGAGTTTCTCAATATAATGAGAAACTAAGTCATAATTAGGAGAAAGTATCTCATTTTTATGACTTACAGAATTATATTTTTTCTCAAGGTGGTGGAAACAGGCTTCCATAAGGTCATGTATTAAGTTCATACATATTTTAATATGAACAACTATTATTAACAATATCTATGAAATTCTACTTTTTCTTATTGATGTCAGACTGAAGCTGTGTGATTTTCATAGTCGTGCACCCTTTAAGCTCACCTTAAAATAATATGAAATCTTTAAAAATTACAGCACTTTAAAACCACAGACCAGCAATAAACTGTCAATTTATAATATTATGGATATTAAATTACAAGCCAGTAATGCCTGTGAAGAAATATTAGCTTAGCACACAATCTTATACAGCTAGTCAGCTAACTGTGTTCTGTAGCATCTGCGCTGTGTTGCTAAAACTATCTTTTGGATCTAATGTCATTATTTCACACATCCAAGTTCCAGGTTATAATATGCAAAAGTCTGAACAGTAATCTCTTAATTTTACAATAAGTAGTGAAACTTAACCAAAATAAAGGCTTAAACATCTAAAAAAACGCACATTTAAGGGGCTCCTCTTTTGGTGAAAGTTTTTAGACAGCTTTCAAAATGGCCGCCAGACAGTGTGATCCCATGGAGACTCGTATCTCAGCGTGCGATGATCTGATTGACTTGAAATTACAGGAGGTATATAGAAATAAACATATCAATTGGTTAAGACATCAAGTAGGATAATAAATTATTTTTTGCTCTTTATAATCAGATCTCGAAAATGGAAGTGTGCTTAATGGGTACGTGAGCTTAAAAGGTACGTTTACCCTATATAAAGATGTGAGAATCAGTGAAGACATCCGACTCTAGAGCTATTCAGAGTCGAGGAAACGACTCTTTTGGAGTCGACTCCCCATCCCTAAGTGGAAAACACACAGGGAAAATGTGTAACGAATGCCTCGCAGATACAAACGGAGTGAATAATGTTTTATGTTTTGATTAAAAGATAGTTAACATTAAATGTCAGCGAAACCCTAAGAATTCACAACATTTTTTACAATAGCTCTCTTATTATAACGTTATGTATATGACAGTTATTAATGTTCCGCATTTCTGTTTTGAGCTGCGCGCTGAATGACCAGTAGAATGAAGCATTTGATAGCAGGTTTTTAATCAATGGGATTTAACTGATTTATCTCATATAGAATACGATTCATTATTTACACAACATAACGTTAATATAACAACTTATAGGCTATATACAAAACCCCCCGATGCATGAACGTGTCTGCTCGGCTCTGAATGAACTCCTTTTGTGGATGTGTTCTTAACTCAACAACGTGCAGAAACACGGTAACTACACTCTAAAAATTGACAGTGTTTTATTATAATAGTGTTCTCATTATAATGTTATGTGTATATGACAGTCCCAGTCATAGTCATTAATATTCTGCATAGTTGTTTGTCCTGCACGCTGAAGAGATAATCACTGTACAATGAAGCACTTTGCCGCAGCGACTCAACCAAATGCATCTTAAACGAGATAAATAACATATACACAATATATATAACTCGGCTGAAATGTTTTGAAATCACTTGTATCCTACCTGATCGAAAAAAATCCAGTCTTTCACTCTCTGCCTGTGTCAGTTTGAGTCTTGTTAAAGTTTTAAATCCTTGCCGCCAAGATGCTCCTCTGCCGGACATGGATTGTGGAAAGTGAAAATTAAATCTATAATAGGGGTGGTTGGATTTATTCACACACATTAAAATATTTATTTAAAGTTTTTTTCTTTTCAGATTCTTATTTACAGCATTATCATAATAGGCTGTATATTAACTTATTGGGAAAAAAACAGTAGTTCTATGTGAAATCAGACACTGAGCACCCCCATACAGCCAAAATGGTATGATCATAACACCCCGCGAATATTCGACTGTGAGATTGGGAGTCGAATCAGGCTCCTCGAATCAAAGAATCGAATCGTCGACTATTCGGAGTCACCCCTAATATACACATAGAGACAAAGACCAGAAATTATGTATAGTTACCTAATAACAATCCATGATAAATTAACCTAAAATAAAGACAGTCAGTTTAGTGTTGATTCAGTTCAGTTCAATACCTGTAAAGTTCATCAATTATGAAATAAGCTTAGTTCAGCTATAAGCAACTCTATGAAAACAAGACGATTTAAGCAATAAATCAGCACTACAGAAAACAATAGTGTCCAGCTCAAGTCAGTAGTCAAGTAGTTCAAGTCAAGGCCTGCAGTTTATTTGGCAGAGGATTTGATCTTGAACAGACTTTTTGTTATATCTCAGCCTCAGATTGGATCGTACTTTGGAGCCGAGGTCTGTGTTGTTGATCTGAACTCTGACGCAAAAACAGATCTTCTACTAATATCTGCACCAATGTATGTAGACTCTCATTCTGAAGGCAGAGTTTTTGTGTACTTTTACTCTCGGCAGGTATGGTAAAATTAATTTCCCCATTCTAAATATTCCAGATACTTTTAGACTTTATTTTGTCTTTCAAAAGTTTTAGAAACTCATACCCTTTATACCCTTGTGCATTTTCTCTTTTTGCAGCCATACTTCACCTTTTCTGTGGTGTTGGTGGGAATGGCAGGTCACAGGGGTCGGTTTGGCTCTTCTCTGGCCAGTCCAGCAGATCTGAATGGTGATGGTTTCAGGGATGTGCTGATTGGAGCTCCTTTAGAGGAAGACGGACAGGGCAGCATCTACATCTTCAGTGGAGGAGTAGATCATATACATCCCACATATTCACAGGTCTACCTATTTTAGTACTTAGCGTTGTTTCTTGAGTTGCATATTTAACCTTTTGTCGACTGCCACTTTATACCACTACTTTTTGAACTTTCTGATCAATTTCCCCTTTCTACTATTCTGTGTGTGGTTTTAGAGAATTGCTGGATCATCTGTACACTCAGGTTTACAGTTTTTTGGACAAGCTCTGAGTCAGTCTTCCTTAGATCACAGTGGAGACAGTCTACCAGATATTGCTGTTGGATCAAAAGGAGCAATTTTGCTTCTTAGGTACAGTATACATCCTGTGACTTCAGTATATTCACACATTCATTATATCTAACAGAATTAACTGATTAATTCTAAGTGAACATCCACTAAATTTAAAGGCAGTAACATCCAGAGCCCAATCTGTTATTCTTTATGTTTTGCAAGTGTATAATGTGTACTTTTCTATAACACACAGATCTAGACCCATAGTGTCTGTGGATGTGAAAGTGACCTACAGTCCATCCAAAATCTCAACCAGTCAAACAAACTGCACCAAACCGCTGGAAAACACCTTGACAGTGTGCTTCAACATGAGCGGATACAAACATGCTACAACAGGTTTCTCCAAATTTTACAACACACTTTGTTGTTTCAATAAACAATTTGAATACAAATATCACAAAATAGTATTCAATGACATTTTCCAGATTTGGCTGCAAATATTAGCTATACGTTAAAACTGGATGCCAAGCGATATAACCACAGAGCATACTTCTTGCCCAAAAACCATGTTCTCAGTGATGCTGTAAATGTTACACTAGAGGAGGAGTGCAAAGACCATCCTTTCCTCATAGAGGTAAGTTACATATCACTCCTTTTGTTGCAGATATTTTTATACCAATTTCCTGCAATGTGCTATCAGATTTTCAGTGAAACCCTCCACCTCCCCCAGCTCCACCTGTCTAGATCTGCTACAGGAATTATGTATGCCTACTGATGCAGCAGCAGCATATTGCTTGTGCTCACAGCAGCATGTTGGTGGATCTGTTGGCAGTTGCAAGAAATAAAAATGGATTTTTATGAGAAACAATACCAGGGTAAAAAGTAAATATCCTTTAATTTATTAAATTGCTTGTCTTGTCCAGGCTTGTACAGAGAATTATCTCGACCCACTGCTTAATGAATTAGTATTCACTTTTGAGGGTCTGCCCTCCCAAAGTCTGGAAAACTTACAGCCTGTTCTCTTACCATGGGTGAAGAACACTACATTGTGGATGGTAAGAGTCTCAAATTTAAACCTAAATTGTCCCAAAGTGTAAATGGTGCAATCAAATGTACAGTATGTGAGAAAATATGAGCTTTTTTTCATCATATTACAGTTAGATTATGAGATGAACTGTGGATCAGACAACCTTTGTGTTGACAACCTCAAAATGGACTTCAGCTTTGGGTAAGAGAATGGTGAAGTTTATTCATTTCTGCATCTTGAATGCTCCCCCAGCCAGCCATTGGTTGGATGGTCATTTGGTTTTGATCTAAAATTGGTGAAATTTAACAATGTGTCTCTTTTGTTTCTCTGATCCAGATCTGCTAACATAGAGGTTGGGATCATGCAGGAGATCAATGTGACAGTGTTTGTAGATAACAGAGGAGAAAACTCATACAACACTCACTTCACCCTCAACTACCCATTTGGACTTTCCTACAGGAGAATTATGCCTCGAGTGGTGAGACGGATGATGTTCATGGCATGTGGGGTTAAATACAGCAAGTATAGCTCATTGTTTAACATTATGGAGAGCAAGTTTAGTAGTTTAAGTGCATAACAATGTTTTTAAAAGGAAAATCCATCCATTTGGATATTCTGAAAAGGATTTTACAGTATTTATAATCAAGAAACCCATTTTTTTCTGTTTGAGCAGGGCAGAGTGAATTGCCGTTCTATTGATGGCATGCGAGGAATTTCATCAGGAGAGACCATCTGTGAGGTCAACAAACCTCTATTCTCAGGAAACGCTTCTGTGAGTCAAAATCTGTGTGAACAGACACACAAATGGATACAGAGACATCTAAATGTCTGAGACCAAATATGGGGTTCAAAATCTACTTGGAACTTGGAAGTACGTTTTAGTGATAATGTGTGATTGAGTAACTCAAGGGTTGCCAGAAGGCCTCTGCAATGACATATCTGAAAGACCCATATTCTAATCATTCGTACTGTAAAGGGATTGACTGGAGATTCTGAAGCCTCTGAGAGATTTGTAAATGTCAATGAATACCTTAGTGAAAAGAAAAAAAAAAAAAAACTATGCCATAATTTATTTTAAATACATTTATTTCATTATAAGTGTACTTCAAATCCATTAACATATTTATTGACATATCACTTGAGACCTAGTGATATAAAATTATATTTTGGAGTATTTATTTATTGCACAATGCACATTTCTTAATATTATGCCTAAAATGTGTTTTATCACTATTAATATCACTATTAATAAGGATTGTATGGTCTCTGTATTATATCAGTCTTTAAATGCAAGATATTAAGCACATAAATATGTAAATGTATTTGTAGCATTCATAGCACAAAATAAATGTATTTAATTTCATTTATACATTTTAGTGATATATAATTTTTTTGTTTACATAATGTATGTATATGTATTGTGTGTGTGTATATATATATGTGTGTGTATATATATATATATATATATATATTCACTAAGGTACCATTTGATTGGCTAAACCTTTTGCCACTCTTCATTTCATTTCAGAATCAGGAGTAGAAGCAACTGAAAAAAAATAGTTAGCACTTATGGTAGACGGTTTACCACTGTCTCACAACTGACTTCTTGATCTAACTGTATCTAGACACACATACACACAAATTAAAATATATTTTGTAAGCATCCTTGATTTAAAATGTTTTATAATGCTTTTAACTTCTTACCTCCTTTCTCTAGGCTGTGTTTGACATTATTTACAGTATTAATAAAGAAAGTCATTTTGACCAAAAGGTGACATTCAGTGCATCTGTTGCCAGGTATTGTTTTAATCTATGTCTATCAAATGAATCATATCAGCATGAAAAATAGCACTAACCAAAATGTTCTGTCATTTCCAGTGGCAATGTGAATCACTCTGAAAACAGTGAACTGTTAAAAATGAGAAACATCAGTGTAAAACATGCTATATATGTTACCTTGTTGAGGTCAGTGCTTCTGTTTGTTGAAGTATGATTACAAGTATGATTTCTGGACCTTTTGATATTTTACTTTTCTCACTGGGTGTTTCTTCTAAAGACATACAGATTCCAGCATTTACATTAATTTCACCAGTGGGAAGAATAATCTTGAAAAACCAGTGAAACAGATATTGGAGGTAAAGGTGCTTCTGAATTCTGTGTTCCATTATTTCATCACACATCTACTGAAATAACAACAGTTGTCAGTATCAATCAGTCTCCTTTCTTTATGTCTTTAAGGTGAAGAATGAGTTTAGAGAGCAGTTTTCATTAGAATACCTGTAAAACTGGGAGCCAAAAACATCTGGAATAATAAAAACTTACAGGTAAAAGTGTGTGCAAATCACATAAATCAAGGAGAAACAAACAAGAACCAATGCCTTTGGTGTCTATATGGTGCCATTATTGTAGTCCATATGACTTTCGAAGTCCAAATTTGCACATTTAATACTTAAATTGTCTGTCAGGAATTTCCTTCTTGTTCCATGGAAGAAAAAGTAAGCCTAGTTGAGTTTGGAATGACATGTAGGAAAGAATATTTTGGGTTGAACTTTCATTTTAAGTTACAAAAATTGTTACATTTTTCTTTGTAAAAGATTCCAGATTGCTTCAGGGAAAGAGACGAGCGGCCCAACTCCACCAATTTTCTGAAAGTGCTCAAAAAGAAAAATGTCTTGGTGAGTTACATTTGGTTTAATTTTTATTTTAAAATAATTTTGAATAAATGATCTGATTTAAATGTAAATTGTGTCAAAATAACTTGTTTGACTGTTGTAACATGTTTTTCTGCCAGAATTGCTCTGTGGCGGTGTGTGCAGTCTTCAGGTGTGACGTGAATCTGTTGAGAAATGAAAGGAAGTTCTATAATATCTCCAGCAATGTGAGCTCTGGATGGATTGAGCAGGTATCTGAAGTTACAGGGCCTGAAACCTTTATTAGATGAGAGATTTCTGCCATTCTAATATACACAACATTTATTCTTATAGATTGGGATTAGGTCTGCATCTTTTCAGTTGGTCAGTACATCATTTCTAGATTATGATGAGGACAAATATATTTACATTTCCGATTCCCTCAGCTCTGTGCCAGTTTGTGAGGTAATGGGTATAATTCACTAAAGCTAATACCATAATTCTCCAGCTGTTAGTGACATTACTTTAACATTATACTATCTATGCACCAGAATTTGGGAGATTTTGCTTCTAATAGCATGAAATCTTTATTGTGTTGGTGCGTGTGAAGGTAAACACTCAGGTGGAGGTCTATGAGGAACCCAGCATCCTAAAGGAGGTCGTTGGAGGAGTTATTGGAGGACTGCTGATCATCTCACTCATCACAGCTGCCCTCTATAAGGTGTGTGACGGTGTCATCATAAAAATAAATAAATCAGCATCTATTCAGTTCTTTTAAATCCATTACTCTTCAACATTAGAAATGTCTTTCATCACCAGTAATATGTTAACAGTGAGTACTAATCATCATTCATTCTCATCGTTCATGCCAAATCAATCATAACTTTAAATGCATGCAGCATTAGTAAATATTTATGTAGTTCCTGTCATTTGATTGGTTGCGGTGCGAGTCCAGCCCTCGGATGTACCTTTATTAGGTGATGATGTCCATTTGGCAAGATGGTGGTGGCCAAGCGGCAAGCAGTATCTCGCGGAGTTCCCTCTGAAGACTCACGCGGCATTTCTGTTGTTTTACCCGCGTTGAAAGTTAAGTCCATGTCAGCGATTTGACAAGTTTGGTTTACTAAATGACAGAAACTCTGTCTGGCACCCTAGCAATTAAAAAAATAATAATAATTATTCAACTAAGCGCAGGAAACGTTACATAAAAAAATGGCACCCCAGATGGGAACCGAAAAATTATTATAACTTGTGAGTTGTTGTGAGAAGGAAACCACACTCAAAGGAACTTTCACTTCATTGTTTAAAACCATTGAACTCCAGCAAATAGTCCTTTAGACAAAATGGCTGACACTCAAAGTGAGTCATGTCATGAAATGGAGGGAAATGGCAATCAACCCACTAACAAAGCCTTGAAAGATGATCTTATGGACTTTATGGCTTCTGATCAAGATGAGATTCAAACACTTTTACCCAACTAACTAGAATTCCAGGCTTTTTCAACTCATGATACTCTGCTGGATATGGATTTAACAGGAAGCTTTGATCTCAGACCCCCATTATCACCAATTTCGCAACCCACATTGGGAGATACTGGATTTTGAGACATTCTGAAGCTCAGCTTCCCCTGCATTTCCCCATTGTAGCCTAGCGTCCATTGACTTCAATGGGGCTGCTTTGAACAGTTTTTTTCAGTGCTTCGAAACTAGATGGTCATTGGATAAATGCTGTGATTATGTCTCGCCCACGGACGCTCAGCGTCTCTGGGGATGAATGGAGGAGTGGGCTGGCCTGGACTCCGGGCTTCTGCGTGATGATTGGAGGGTCTGTCGAAAGACTGCATCTCCTTTTGATTGACAGCGATTTTGTCCTATAAAAAGTCGCTGACGCTGAAGCTATTTGAGCTCAGTCCCATAGCGGCTTTGCACTTGGTTCTTATCAATCATTATATATATATATATAGTTTTTTTTTAATTAATTTATAATGTTATGTTTTAATATACTCGGGATGTTTGCTAACTCGGGAATTTCAAGATATGCGAGCAAAAATGCTCCTGACACTTTTAACACTTTGGCAATAAGACACGAGCAAGAGTGCTGTTTTTGTTTCGTTTGTGTTCGAATCTAAATCCGCGTTGATTTGGGCGAATCACTGATTCACTGAGCCATTCATAAAAACAGTCATTTGATTCGCTCCTGAAGGATTCAGCCGTTTTGAAAGAATCATTTTAATGACTCAGTGATTCAATCACAAACTTCTGCCACCTGCTGGCCGTTTTTAAGTTTCCCGTCTCAATGTAGGCATATTACATTATTTTCCTACATATTTCCATATTCAGAATTTAGTATTTATAACATTAATCTCATAACATTATTTATGCAATTACAAATACAGTCTAAATGAATAAATGCCATATCTAAATGTCACTTCATGCAGCTTCTGTGCAGTGCTGAGATGAGTTTTGTTTAGATCATTTCATGGACAACAATAGCCAGTCATTCATTCACATTAATTAAGTATTCAGAGAATAATATTGTCTGTTTTCACTTACATCTATTTATTTATTAAATTTTGATTCATTTTGTAGAACTGAATTATAAATTAAGCTGGTATAGTATCTTAAGACATTTTTATGGTATCGTGACAACCCTATTATACACCACATTCCTTGTTTCAGTTTAACCTAATTCCCAAAAATCCTCTTTCCAGTTTAATATCTTTTTTTTTAGATTGTTTGTTTGTTTGTTCATTCATACAGTAGGCTAGCATCACTGGAAAAGACGCCTAGTTGGTACGACAGGGTCACAGAGCATTTTCTTGAAAAGGAACATAGGGCAGAATTTACGTATAAATAAATGGACAATTTTTATGATGTAGGCCGAAAATTAGCTTCCCCTCTTTGAAAGACCAGCAGCTGCCACTGCTCTACAAGTATGTTATGATCAACAGTGTCCAACGCAGCACTAAGATCTAGTAGTACCAGCACTGATATTTTGCCAGAATCAGAATTGAAGCGAATATCATTTATTATCTTAATAAGCGCGGTCTCTGTGCTGTGATGTGCTCGGAAACCAGACTGAAAATTGTCCAGGTATCCATTTAAGTTTAAGTAGTTGTTCAGCTGTTTAAATGAAAGAAAGATTTGATATTAGTCTATAGTTGTTCAACATCGTGTTATTAAGATTGCGCTTTTTCAGAAGGGGCTTAACAACTGCAGTTTTCAGGGAGTTTGGAAAAGTCCCAGAAAGAAGCGAAGCGTTCATCACTTCTAAGAGATCTGCTTCCAAACAGTGAAGCACATTTTTGAAAAAAGATGTGGGAAGTGTGTCAAGATAGCAGGTTGATGATTTAAGGTGCTGTACTATTTCTTTCAAAATTTTGCTATCAATTGCTTCAAAAAAAGACATAGTCACTTCTTTTTGAAATTGCGGTCAATCTGTGTGACCTCTGCAAAACTAGATATGCCAGTCTCCTTTCTCATATTATTGATCTTCTCAGAGAAGAAGGAAGCAAACTCATTGCATTTGCTGTCGGAGAGCATTTCACTGGGAATCTTGCCCCTTGCCGGAGCAATATCATAAATAACATTTTTAACTTTTGAGTTAAATGAATCCATGAGAAGTTCAGCAGAGTCTGCAGAAATGCTTGGTGTTGAAGATATAGCCTTCATAAATAGTGCACTAGTGTTCTCATTAATGCATCTCTTTCTGACAGAGACAGATCTAGATTCAGTGGTAACAGAGATCAATATATCAAAGAAAATACAGAAGTGATCAGATAGTGCAACAACAATGGATGAAATGTTTAGACCTCTACTGATGAGTAAATCTAGAGTGTGTCCACGATTGTGTGTGGGTCCATGCACATGCTGGATCAGGTCAAAAGTGTTTAAAACAGTTATAATTTCTTTTGCAGTTTTGATTTATGCATTATCTATGTGAATATCAAAATCCCCTGCAATAGTAAAACAGTCAAACTCTGAGGAAATCATTGATAACAGTTTTGTGAATTTTTCAACAAAGGCTGGAGAGTATTTTGGAGGCCTGTAAATAATGATAAACAGAATGCGTGGAGCACCTTTCAGCTCAATACCTAGATATTCAAAAGACAAATACTGACCAAATGACACTTGCTTGCATTGATAGACATCTTTAAATAGAGCAGCTACACCTCCACCTCTCCTAACAGTCCTGCAGACACTTGTAAAGTTAAAGTTAGGAGGGGCTGTTTCATTGAGGACTGTTGCACTGCAGCTGTCTTCGAGCCATGTATCGTTTAGAAACATAAAATCCAGGTTGTTTGTGGTTATTAAATCATTGATCAGAAATTATTTAAAATGACTTTCTGGAAAATGAGGTTGTGAGTAAAATACAGTGGCTGTGGATACTGTTGACTGTTGACTGATAATATTATTATTATCCTTTTTCTTTTGGACACGTTGACTATTGGGAGTTCATTTTTGCTGATGATTAACAGAAACTGAACTGAATGTTTTCGGTTTGAACTGATCTATTTTTCTTGGCTGGATTACATTGCTTATATTGTGGACAATTTCTAATGAACTGATTGCTCTCCTTTTTTCTGTGTTTATTATAACTTTGAATATACAGATCTGAAAACTGAAAAAGATGATTTTATTGTGTTCAATGTTTTTTTTTTTTTTTTTGTTGTTGAAGGTTTTTCATTTGTAAGGTTTATGAATTTCCTAACTCACAAATTTAAGGGTATGTTGCTTTGTAAGTTTCTTGACTGATTTGACAAGTTTGGTTTGACAAAACTCTGTCTGGCACCCCAGCAATTAAAAAAATAAAAAAATTCAACCAAGTGCAGGAAACGTTACGGGTGCAATATACCAGCCTTTTCATAATTCTCTAATAATGTTAATGTAATGTATAATGTTTTATTTTATTTTTCTTTATAGTCTGGCTTTTTCAAAAGAAGGACCAAGCAGCAGATGAAGGATCCAACACAAGAAGCTGATGAAGTGGAAAACCTAAATGAAAATTAATGCAGAATTGATTCATTACTTTTATTATTTTTAGTGCCTAGTTCTTTCATCAAAATTAATCAATGTTCATAATGTTCATAATGTTCATCAATGTGCCTAGTTCTTTCATCAAAATTAATCAATGTTCATAAAACAAGTCCCTCCTTTGAAGCTACACCACAGAATATTTTTTGTTTAAAAAAATGGAACAAAAAAAACTATGGTCCACCAAACATTACACACAGAAAAATAGGCCGATATATCATGGCCACAAATTAAGAATTTGTTTCCTTTTAGTAAATCATGGCCATGTAATTTGTTTCCTTGTTTTGAGTAAATAATTTTGATTAAATCAAAAGGATGGAACCAATTAGTACAAGGTTGCCACTATTTACTAAAACCAGGGATCAAATTAATAAGTTGTGGAAATGCATTCTTAATTTGTGGTCATGATAAAAATATTTTTATCTGCATGTCACGTGTGGGGCTCTGTGGTAATCAATTACATCTAAACAACAATCATCATTGATCTCTTGGGAATCACCTATTGTCAAAACACAGACACCTCAAACTGCAGAGAGAGTTATCGAAACAATCTGAACCACAACAGCAGATTTGGGCTTTCTTATTTCATACTGTGCACATTTTTGGATATTTTTCTTACTGTCTAGTTTTGCTTGATATGAAAACTGGTAATAGATGGATAAATGTTTTTTTTTTTTTTTTTGGAATTCTGCATTCATGCCTTGCATTTGTTTTCTGCCATAGAATAAGACAAAAAAGAAAGTCCAATTTATGTTGCAATTACCTTTTTTTTATTACTGTTTTCTCACAGTTGCAAGTTTCTCTCAAAATTTGGACTTTTTCCTCATTAGCTTCTTTATTACTGTAAGTATAATGCTCCTATTTTGACAGCACACAAATCACCAGACCAATGTTTTCTGAGGTTTTTTTTTTTTCTGTAAGGCAAAAAGATATCCTCTGGTGACACAGTGAGCATTCATACGTACATGAATGTATCTACAAAAAACAAAATGATAAGAAATAAATGTCCACCTTTATATGAGGCAAAAAGGTGATGTTAGCCATGTTGTAAACATTGAACAAATTATATTTGAATTTTAAAAGGTTGATCATATATAATCACAATCGATTAGTAAATTGTTGTGACAAATTGTTGTTTGCACCAGCTCTGAAATTTTGCACTCTGTTCACATGAAGTCTCATCATGTTTATGTAGCGGAACACCGGACGCACCCCAAATAAGGTCAAACACCAGTAGTGCCTTTTCTTGGATATTTACTGCAAGCATAAAATGGGCCAGCTTTACAACAAATGTCTTTGTTCTTGTTTCACAATCTCTCTTCAGAATGCTTCACGCAGACTCTATTACAAGTTTTGTTTTCTTCACAGTATCTTAAATTGTTTCACTTAATAAAATGTATAACCCCAAAGGCATATTTTTATATAGAATTACAGTTTTTCTCGATTGCTAACACACTATAACTGATTCATTTGGCCCATTTTTCCAAACCATTCATACAGTTCTCAAAACAAAGACATGTTTCTCAAAACTTTTAACACATTTCACCTGTTTTCACACACGTTCCAATTTGCTCAGTGTTTTCTGCAAAACTCTACACAAAAACGCCATCATTTTGCACAGGTTTAACCATGTTCTCATTTAGAAAACTCAAACACACAATATAAATAACTCAAGCATCAAAAAATGAACACAAACAGCACACGTTTATCCCTGTGTGAACATTCAGTAGCAGAACTGATGACACACAGGTCAGAATCTCAGGATGATATGCGCAGGAGCACAAGTGGTTATGTGTTTTGGAAAATGAATCCTGGTCGTGGGAGACAAAGAGGAATAGGAGGAGAAAAGAAAAAATTAAGGGGATGAGGTCAAAGGTCGTTTGTTCCTGATGAAATACAAAGCACTATAGTTGACCGTGTTCTTCTGCATGGACTGACCGTGAGGGAAGATGAGCTACAGACTCATCTACAAGGTTTCAATACTACTGACACATACAATATAATTACAGTACATAGCAGCAGTACTTCAGATGAGACGACTTTCATTATTCTATGTACAGTAAATACTGTAGCACATGTTGTACAGCCTCAAACTCATTACTGTTGAAATGATGTGTAGCCAAGTAGTCCTTACATCTACTCTATTTTTGCAAAAACTGAGAGACAACTGTCCAGCGAAGGCAGAGAAGTCTTTTTTCAGAAGACTAAGAAACCGCTATAACAAAAAAGGATACTACCAATACTGTAATGCAGTTTGGCTGAGGATGCTGAATGAATGAATGAATTAATTAATTAATTTATTTATTTATTCATTCACAGTAATTGACAGTATAGTCCAGTGTGTGTTTACTGTATATTTAGTTGAGTGGTCTTTGAACTTTTCTCTTCTAGTGCTTTTCATCTGATGTAAGATATCTTTACAGTCGTGTAATGAAAGTAAACTTTTCTTAAAGTTTATTGGTGAATGTTACTGTATCTGCACCCCTTTATTCATGCTGTATACTGTAACAGACATTGACTAGCAAAAGGATTCCTGTTTCCCAAAAGGAGGTTTTTGTAACAGTGTTTTGAATTGATCTCACTAGTGTTCTCGAGACAGGAACGCAGTCTGAGTATTTGTCAGGTTTGTGTATCATCTGAGGACAAAGTTTGAGTCTGACAAAAGAAAATATGTTTTTGACTAAACTATTTGATTTTGACCTGGAAGTCTGAAGTTTGCACAAGTTGGTGTGTAATTTTGAGATTGTGTTTATAGTTGTGAGAAAATGGTGAATTGTTTCATGAATTGTGTGTTAGCAATCGAGTAAAACTGTAATAAGATTTATGAATACTGAAAATTAATAAAACAATAATAAAACAAAATGAACACAATAACTCATACCTGCAAGCATAAAATGGGACAGCTTCAAAACAAATGTCTTTGTTCTTGTTTCACAATCTGTAAATACATCATTTAGTTAGTACATTGTCCCATCTTCTAATATGCAGGCAACTTCCAACACTAAAGTCACAATTCAGTTTCAATTTCTTTACTTTAATCATATAGTCATGAACTACATTACCCAAAATGCACCTCGGATTACTGGCGCGCATTTCACTTTGAGCGATGAATTAACCACAAATTTTACCACAACAAAATGAAATAAAACACAGATTAACATTAACAAGCCTCTTCATTCTTATGAAAATGAACATGTTACATAAATCGAAATGTCAGACATACCGTTCATAGAAATATAATCGCACATTTAAAGCGATAGTTTATGCCAAGTGTTAAACATGTACAACCTTTAATTTTACACACAATCGGGTCAACAACAGTATTACCAAGGTATTTTGTTCAGATTTCATTGTAACTTCTATTTAATATACTCTAGGAACATGTTTCTATTTTCCATTGACAGAGACACATACTTCTCTTCAGAATGCTTCACGCAGACTGAAGAGTGCAGCACCAGGAATATACCATTGATCAAGGTATTCCACATCGGTAACACAAAAGAACATAAATATTTCTCTAAACAAATACATGCAATACAAGGAAGTAGTGCAATATAATGTGTGATAAACACCAAGATTATATGCTGTGTAAAACAGTCGCAATTTCCATTCTGCTTAAGTTTTATATATATTATATATCAGTGGCGTTCCGTCCATATAAGCTGCGAATGCTCCGCATACCCAGGCCGTCTGAGAGAATGAGTTCACGGGCTAATGAATATAAACATGATTATAAGTTGATCTCTTGTCATTTGAGATGTGACTTAAAGATTAATAAAGTGTTGGGAATAAGTATGTAAAAATATTTATTTGAAAAAAAAAATGGTCATTTTCTGTAAATCTACGTCAGTGAGACGGAAGCTTCCGGGTGAGCTGATTCTCCGCAGCTTTGGCGCCTCGCTCTGTGGCTGTGACTCTCAGGATTGTAGCGCGTTCTCAGTGTTTAGCTGGTAGACGCTGATTTCATGAGCGGGGTAAGCTGTCCGCGAAGCGCTTGCCCAGGTGGAAAAATGCGCTTTTGCTGCCAGATCTCGATTTACCGAAAATTGTGTTTGATGCAAAATTAACCCGACGAAATCATATGAAAAAAAAAAATTAAAATCATAACTGTTAATCTTAGCACTCAGCATACTGTGACGGATCGACGGCCCTCCCCCTCATCATCATCACCACCCCGTCCCTTATTCGCCGCCCTTCACCAGGCTCCCGACTGGAGTGGGTGGATGAGAGGAGGGGCGTGGGACTAACGTGGGCTGGCGGCGTGTGATGAGGCACAGCTGGACTGAATTAAGCCTCATCACCGCCGCCGTTAAATGCCGAGCGCGCCTCTCCTCGGGAGACCGGTCTCTTCCCCCCGTGCATGCACGCTGGTGTCCTCGTGGGTCCAGGAAGGGTGCGTCGAGGGACATCGCGCCGCCGAGGATGTGAGCCGCGGAACCTCCAGGGTCATCGTGCAAGCCGCACCCGTATAACGGCCGTCGGGCCAGGATGCCGGGCCGTCCATCCCGCCAATGGGCCAGTAAGTGGCACAGGAAGAGCCGCCGCTCCAGAGAAGCCGCCGCCCCTCGTGCCCCGGACCGCGGGAGCGCGTGCGGCCACCTGACTCCGCCCCTTGCCTGGACCCTTCCCTTTTGGAACACTGCCCTCCTTCACGAGCCCCGCAGCACATCGAGGACACCAGATTCCCCCCTTCTTTGGACACTTTTTCCCCCTGGACAGTTCCTATTATTATTTTTGTTTAATAAAAACCTCTCCGAGGCCTGACGCCACACCCACTGTGTCTGTCGTTGGCTCCTCCCGTCACAGTGGTGGAGAATGCGGGCAAGGCGGAGCCTAGACAGCGCAGTTGGGCAACATCGGAAGACGTCGTCCCCTCTCGCACGCAGAAGTTCGTGAAGAAGCGCTTGGGACGGAGAAACGACGGAGACGGCCTCCCAGCCACCGAAGGGGTAAGTGACATTTTCCCCACTTGTCATCTTACCCTGTGGTTGGTTGAGGCTGTCGATTAATACCGGTTTCTCTGTCCCTGTTCCGGCGCGGTGCGAGAGGGAGGTTCGCCCGGAGAGGAATCCCTGCCCCGCCCACTCCGACCGTATGGAGCCTGGTTGAGGAAGGTAGCACTCCTGCGTGGGCGGCGACCGACGACGGGGATGTCGCTTGGGGGGGGGAATGTGACGGATCGACGGCCCTCCCCCTCATCATCATCACCACCCCGTCCCTTATTCGCCGCCCTTCACCAGGCTCCCGACTGGAGTGGGTGGATGAGAGGAGGGGCGTGGGACTAACGTGGGCTGGCGGCGTGTGATGAGGCACAGCTGGACTGAATTAAGCCTCATCACCGCCGCCGTTAAATGCCGAGCGCGCCTCTCCTCGGGAGACCGGTCTCTTCCCCCCGTGCATGCACGCTGGTGTCCTCGTGGGTCCAGGAAGGGTGCGTCGAGGGACATCGCGCCGCCGAGGATGTGAGCCGCGGAACCTCCAGGGTCATCGTGCAAGCCGCACCCGTATAACGGCCGTCGGGCCAGGATGCCGGGCCGTCCATCCCGCCAATGGGCCAGTAAGTGGCACAGGAAGAGCCGCCGCTCCAGAGAAGCCGCCGCCCCTCGTGCCCCGGACCGCGGGAGCGCGTGCGGCCACCTGACTCCGCCCCTTGCCTGGACCCTTCCCTTTTGGAACACTGCCCTCCTTCACGAGCCCCGCAGCACATCGAGGACACCAGATTCCCCCCTTCTTTGGACACTTTTTCCCCCTGGACAGTTCCTATTATTATTTTTGTTTAATAAAAACCTCTCCGAGGCCTGACGCCACACCCACTGTGTCTGTCGTTGGCTCCTCCCGTCACAATACCCTGTTAAAAAAGTCACCGCTCGCCACTGATATATATATTATATATATATTATAACTCTTCCCCTATAGTGAAATGATGGACCATCCTTTATCCAGTCTTTCTGCACCTGGTTAGGAACCAAGGTTTTACTTAAAGTGACAAAATAAAGTTTGATGAATTATAAACACCATTACATTTATTTATATAGCACTTCATACAATAGATTGCATTAAACCAAACAGCTTTACAGTATTAAATCTGAGAAACAGTGCCAGTGTTGCTTTCCATTAGAATTGTACTTCAATTTCTAATATAAAGCAGCTCTCCAGTGTTTATGCTTTTACACACGGACCACTGACCTCAACCAGGACTCGACAGGAAATGAAACGGAGAAGATTTCAAATGCGAAACGGACGGAGACCACACTCTTAGAAAAAAAGGTTCTTTGGGGTTCTATATAGAACCCAGCGTTCTTTACTCAACTCCAAAGAACCCTTTATGCCAAAAAGGTTCTATATAAGGAGAAAGAACCCTTTTTGGCACAAAAGGGTTCTTTGGGCTGAACCATGCTTTATGTATGTTTACACATTAGGCTATTTAAAATGATTATACTACATTATATTTGTGTTTTTATTTTATTTTATTTTATTTACTTTGACACACCTTTATTCTGAAGAAAATAAACTTAAAATTTACATCTGCACTGAATCAACCTATTAATTTATACCAACAAACTGATCAGGTATAAATACATGTGTACAAGCAGTGTATAGCAATCTGGACAGTTTTATCTATCTATTAAAAGGTACACGGCAAGCTAGTCCTCTGTTTAATCTGCACACTAACATGGTTGCAAGTTCTTTAGTTAGCTATCATGTCATGTAAGATGCCATGCAGCTCTTTTATTGACGAGCAACATATTCAAATGGAGTTTCAGTGTTTCATTTAAAAAGGCTATTCTTGTAACTCATCCATCCAAACAGATGCATGAAATGATTTTTGACATAAACGGCAAACAACTTGAATGTGTATCTATGCGCTGATCAGTTTTTTCTCGTCTGCACAGCGCTGCATTTCAGTCGCGCGCCTCTCGCGAGAGTGATCTCATAAAAGTGCTCGAGCGCCGCTGTTTAAACTTCAACGGTTCACGGTGAGCCCCAGCCAACATGTATATGTGGGCCCCACATGGTTTATGCTGGGTCTATATGGGTACCAAGTGGGCATGGTCCCAAAATGGGCATCTTATCTGGGGCCCACTTGGGTCAGCTAAGTAAGTCCCACGTGGTCAAAAACAGATGGGCTCCCTATGTGGGTCCTAGTTGGGTCACAAATGGGAAATGAGTGCATGGGCTCGAAATGGGGAACACAAATGGGGCCCATATGGGTTTAACCAATGGGTTAGACGTGGGAAAATACAATCAATCCCATATAGGCTGCCTACACTGGCCCAAGGCAAAACCCACATAGGCAACGTCTATATGGGTTCAGAATGGGGAAACACATATGGGGCCCTCTTTGCCAAACCATATGAGTAAAACATGGGCAAACACAATCATTCCCATATAGGCTGCCTACACTGGCCCAAGGTAGTACACACAAAGGCAAACTCTATATGGGTTCTGAACGGGGAAACACGTACAGAGCCCTCTTTGCCAAACTATATGGGTCAGACATGGGCAAACACAATCATTCCCATATAGGCTGCCTACACTGGCCCAAGGTAGCACCCACATAGGCAACTTCTATATGGGTTCTGATGGGGAAATGCAAACGGGGCCCTCTTGGTCAAACCATATGAGTAAAACATGGGCAAACACAATCATTCCCATATAGGCTGCCTACACTGGCCCAAGATAGTACCCACAAAGGCAAACCCTATATGGGTTCTGAATGGGGAAACATGTACGGAGCCCTCTTTGCCAATATGGGTCAGACATGGGCAAACACAATCATTCTCATATAGGTTGGCTACATGGGCTCACCCACATGGGTAATCTCTGTATGGGTTGTGAATGGGGAAATACATATGGGGTAGTGATGGGTCATTCATGAATGATCTGTTCATTATGTCTGTCATGTGACAAATGAATGAAAGACTTTGAATGTAAAGTAATTATTTATGTTCCCCATTAAGTATATTTGGCTGCATTATAATGATTTCCTAATTTGGAATATGATCAAGATTGTGTAGGTGGATGTGTTCGGGGAATTTGGCTGGTAAAATGTAATATTTAACGCCACTTAAATGATTGAAATGAATTTGTTAATTTTGATGAACGAGACCAAAGGAAAGAGTCAGTAAAATGATCCGAACTTCCCATCACTAATATGGGCCCTCGTGGGTAAGACATAAGCATTCTGGATAAGACATGAGCAAACATAATCAGTCCTATATAGGCTGACTACATGGGCCCTAGGCTGTACACAAATAGGTACAGATTGGGCAGTGTGTTTGGGATCTATGTGAGTACAGTATTGACTTTATTCTCCAGAGAAACAAGCGCGTCACCATCTTCAGAATATTGTCTTTGAACTTGTGCGGTAGCTCTGTATATTTCTATGGCATCGCTGTCTAAGTTATTTAGCTGGTTAAGTGGTTTTATGTATTGTAGATTTAACGGAAGTTATCCTAAACATTGTAATGTTTAAAGCAAATGTCTTGACAAATGTCAGTAGACCAGGAAGATTTTAAAACAAGCGGTTCATTTATAAGTCTGATGATCACAGAAGATGGCAAACGCAGCACTAAAAAGGGGCGGGCCTACATAAGGTGAAAAGGCAACTCCAGACCTGGAGGGCCGGTGTATAGCATACTTTAATTTCAACAAACACACCTGTCTCGATAATTCACAAATAATTTTGAACACTGTGTTTAGCTTGTTTGGTGTGTTTGGTTAGAGATAGAACTAAACTCAACAGTACATGTAGGATTGTTGGAAGAGTTCATGATTGAGTCAGGAGTTGAAGAGCCCTGGAATATACAAATCAAATTAAACCCAGTGTGCCATCAGCAATGGCCTGCAAAGCACATGCTTATCTCCATATAGTTATTTCAAAATCTAAATGGTTCAAAATATCCAGAAAATGGTCATTGTGCAATATGAAGAACGGGTTACAGAAGGCTAATTATCTATCAAAATAATGGGATTATAGTGGCTTTGAGATGCAGAACTCAAACCCCTAGCAACAGCTGCCTGATTCCACAGAAGTACTCCAGAGTTTTATGGTCAGTTAGTTATTAACAGATAATGAAATAGCCCAAGAGAAGAAAGATAGAATGGAAATTCATGTCTCTGATGGGAAAATCCCATGTAAATCCAGAAATTGTTTTTGCAGCATGATACAGGAGTCCAGAATAAATTGCCCTTTCATTCAGTTAGCATATTGTGTTTTGTGTTGAGTTTTCTTTTTGGACCAACAATACAGACTTTTCTTTTCAGTCTAGTCGGCACATGACCGACCTTCAAAGTTGAAATATGATTGAAATAATGTCAGTTGCTGTTTTAACATTGACACAATGTTGATATAAAGTTTAATGCCAAATCATTGAAAAATGATTTTAACAAAAACAAATCATTACAAAAAAAAAAAGAGAAGACAATTAAAATATCTGTTGAATCAATGTCATGTCATTAAAAAGAAATATCTGCCTTGAATTATTATGATCATTAATATTTTATTTATTAGCATTTTATGATATTTTAATCAAAACACCTCTTCAAAAATCCAAATGTAAATGTACAAATATAATTATTATCATTAGTAACAATAATTATAATGGGTGCAGTTTTAATCTCAAAAGAGCAGTGAGATTTTGTGAGGATTTACAATTTTGTGTGTGTGCCTACAGTTTACCATGCATTATTGAACTTTTATTCATACACTGTCATCAGAACACTATTTGACCAATTTATCAAATAATACAGCCTAAAAAAATAAAACAATGCACATGTTTCTTTAATAATAATTAAAAAAAAATACTCTTTACTTTCGTTACCACTTTGAAACAATTGCAATTGGTTGTTTCACCTGGTTGCTTTCATCATGATTGGTTAATCTGACTGTCATCCACGAAACTGGCCAATGACAAAAGTGCGCGCTTCTTACTAGTACATTTGAAAATACGTCAGTTTGGTGATGTGTTTGACTGCGAGATTACTCGGTCAGTTCCGGTTATGTGCTTATTACAGTTTTTCTCAATTGTTTACACACAAATTCTGGTACTTGAGACACAATGACCACAACATGTAACTCATTCACCAACCCCCTGAACCAATTCTGCTAAACTACAAGCACAGTTCCTGCTTTACACTCAAATTGCAGTTCTAAAACACACTTTTTTCAAAACACTACACACAATTCTCTGCTTTTGGCACAATTTTCATGCAGAAAATATCTTGTTTTCACAAGGAACACACTGCCATTCAAATATGCACACTGACTCATCACAAGGGCAAACACCCGTCACACAGTTTTACAATTAGCAATCAGAGCTTTAGCATAAAAGGGCAACAGGTGAGCTCTTCTGTTTTGGAGCAATGGATGCCAACATTGGAAACAGAGTACTCAATGAGTACAGTAGTACAGTATTGCCTGTGGACTGTTCTGTAGGACTGTAAAAATACTGTAAAGTATGTTTCAAGTATTTAGGAAATGTATACCTACTTTTTATTTACAGTATTTTACTATTTGTTTGGCAGAACTGAAAGATTACCAACACAAGGTGGTCGGGAACGTGTTCTGTCTCCTGAACAGGAAACTGAAATCATGAACATGGTCCTAGAAAACAACGCCATAACATTACGGCAAATACAAAGAAAAATAATAGAAAACAATGACATGTTTCAAAATATTGATAGGGTAAGCTTATCAACACTGGACCGTGTCTTGCGCAGAAATCATCTCCGGATGAAGCAGGTCTACAGGGTGCCATTTGAACGCAATTCAGAAAGAGTCAAAGAATTGCGATATAACTATGTGCAAGTGAGTCCCACAATTGATGCATACTCTCAACACTGTATACAGTAGATTATACATATTTCAATATTGTAATCATAATGATTGTGCTTCACAATCATGACCTCTCCATGTCTATTTCTGATATTGTCGTGTGTTTCAGAGAGTCCTTGAGCTAGAGGTGGCTGCAGAGGAGCACCAGTTCATCTTCATTGATGAGGTTGGGTTCAACCTCACAAAAAGACGAAAGAGGGGAAGGAATATCATCGGCCAGCGTGCCATTGTTGAAGTCCCTGGCCAGCGCGGAGGGAACATCACAATGTGTGCAGCGATTACCCACCGCGGCGTCATCCATCACCATGCTACCCTTGGCCCCTACAACACCGCCCATCTGATCACATTCCTTGACACCCTACACAACACACTCATTCCACCAGATCAGGTAGATGGCCCAGAGCAGCTCAGGTACGTTGTCATTTGGGACAACGTAAGTTTCCACAGGGCTGCTCTGGTTCGTAACTGGTTCACTGCCCACCCACGCTTTTTAGTTGTTTATCTCCCTCCATATTCTCCAATCCTCAATCCTATTGAGGAATTTTTTTCTGCCTGGAGATGGAAAGTGTATGACCGAAATCCACAAACGCGTATACCTCTTCTCCAAGCTATGGAGGACGCATGTGGAGATATAGCAGCTGATGCTTTTCATGGCTGAAATCGCCATGCTAGGCGATATTTCCCCCGCTGCTTGGCCAGGGAAAACATTGCTTGTGATGTGGATGAGGTGCTGTGGCCAGACCGCAACAGAAGAGAGGATGCAGCATAGGTTTTTTTTATTTTATTTTTTTTACTGTAACTGTATACAGTAAATTCTTCTGTTGTTTTGTATGTAGTTTATGTGCAACTTTGTGTTGGTTGGGAATGGGATGTACACTGTGTACATTGTTTTTGCAGGAAAAATAAAATACAATTTTACCGTGTATTTGTGTGTTCTGAGTATAAAAACAATATTCTCAAATGTTTTACAACACATTTATGTTTGTACTGTCTGTAGTAAGTGTAACACTGAACCAAAAAAAAGACCTAAGTCATTATGATGAATGGAGAAGAAGTGTTTTACATTCATCATAGTGTTTTACATTGAGCACATCAGTGTTCAGCTGGTTCTTATAAATGTCTATACATATGATGGTTTGTGTGTGTCATTTGAAAACAAAATCCCATTTTGAGAAGAAATAACATTGTTTTGAATGTAAAGTTTCATTTTGCAGGAGAATTGAGGGGGTTTGCCCATTGTGTGTTTTTTTTTTGGATTTGTGTGTAGAGTTCTGAGAATATGAGGCATGCATTCAGAAAATGTGTGTAAACAATTGAGAAAAACTGTAAAGTCTTATTTTAAATTGATTTGAGTTGTGGCATGTCAGTGGAGAACAGCAGCTGGAGTGTGAACAGAGAGGAAGGGGCAGACTGGATGTGGTCCTGCAAACATGGCGATATCAGGTAACAAAACATTTTTCAGTCAAACCATAGTAAAGTTATGTTTTGTGTCCATAATTTATGTGAGTGAGAAATCAAAGTGAGAGTCTATAATTGCGATTAGCGTATTAGCGCTGGCTAGTAAGTTATGTATTTCAATGCAGTCTGAGTTTGCTGAGTGTTTGTATTAATGTCAGTTAAGTTAGTTTAAAACTCAAACTCGTGAGAAGTAAAGGAGCATCGGAATAAGTAAAGTGAATGAGAAAACTGCAATTTACACTCAGAGACACTGGAATCTATAGGATATTTGAGATGTTGTATTTGTTGTGTCGATGACCGTTTCTGAGTATTTTTTTCAAATACTGATAACTGCTAATGATAAGATATTGGTTTACATTTTAAATCAAACACACGTTTTTCAGGGAAAACAGGCACCCAACACAGAGACTACAGTAAGATGTTATTCAGTTTTAACCGTTTCTAGACCTCACATTGGGATAATGTCTGTAGTATTAAGTATGATTCTAATCATTATAAGTACATTTGTAAGACATTTTCCCACTGGTGATAGAAAATGTGAGTAACTTTTTTTTTCCTCCTGTTGTCTTTCTTCCTCTGAGGTCACACAAAGAAAGAGAAATAGAACTTGTCACCATCATCGGTCCTTTATTTCATTCACTGGGGAACATCACAACCTTCAGATGTGTCTTATCAGGATAAATGCAGCTGCAGGGGAAATTATTTGAAGGTAGGTTTGATTGTGGTGTACAAATTGGCTTTTTTTTTAAAGCTACAGTTGTGTTCACCTTGCTATGATATCTATGGAAAGGGCCCATTTTTGTGAATCCTCTTTGTCTTTCTTTTGGGGATTCACATTTTTCTTATGAGATTGTCATGCATTAGGTTTATGTTTAAGTTTTCAATCATTACTAACCGTTTCAAAGCTGACAATTTATGTTGTCTAAATGGTGCATAATGGCAGTACAATTTAAATGCATTTTGTTTAAGATTGTTTAAAGGAATGGTTAAAAAAAAGCATTCTTTTTAAGGACTCGTCAGCCCCATCCTACTCCAGATTCACCAAGGATCCAGCTGAAACCCTGTTCACACTACAAGTGACACGCAACGACAAAGCAACACGATCCCATTCATTTCAATGGAGAGCTGGCGATTTCCGGCGACAGAGGCCGTTGGCGACCGGATGGGGCGTGTCCAGCGACGGGACAAAGTTCAGAATCATTCAACTTCATGCAAATGAAGAGTGACTTTCAGGAGCAATAGCCAATAGGAAAGAAGACGGTAGAGCTCATGTGATTGTTCTCCTTTCAGCCAGAGATAAACAAACACAATGAAAAAAGTAGGCTCTGCTTCTCATTCATATTTGTTTGTATGTACGGATTTAATTTATATTTATATTATATTTACTCTTTTGCCTCCCAAATGTTTTTATTTAGCGGCAAGAATCCTGATTCGCTGTGAAGGCAACCAGTAGTGAGAACGCCCGCTAGCAACCTCATCGCAAGCCCCGGTGACCGCAGCTTCATTACTGGCCATTTGGAGGAGGATTGTCCTTTATCTGCTACACTGCACTGTCACTTCTGGTATGGATTCACAGACCTTTTGTGATATGTGAGATGTTTACTTAAAGGGACAGTTCACCCTAAAATGAAAGTTCTACCATCATTTATTCTTCAGCACCTTATGTTTCTCTACAAATATTATCAGAAATATATGGGGACACATACAGTGCCTTGCGGGAAAAAAAAAATCACATTTTGTTATGCTGCTGCCTTATGTTAAACTGCTTTAAATTATTTTTTTTCACATCAATCTACACTCCATACACCATACTGACAAAGCAAAAACAGAATTGTCACAACCTTTCGTAAATGTATTAAAAATAAAAAACTGAAATAAGTATTCATACCCTTAACTAAATAGTCTAAACCTTTATAGTCTCAAGTTTTTTTTTTTCTTTGATGCGACAAGCTTTGCTCAACAGCATTTGGCAATTATCTGCCATCCTTCTCATCTCTTCACCTCTCATGCTCTGTCAGGTTGAATGGGGCAGATGCACATTTTCAGGTTTCTCCAGAAATATTTGATTTTTTACATATCAAAATTGCCTTGGCAGAAAAAAGGTTTGGAAACACTGATTTAATCATTCAGACCATTTTTTTATTTTTTTTTATTCATTCAAGATTAAACATTTTAAATGGACTGCAGCCATTAACATTTTGTCAGAACTTCTAGTAAATTACATTTTATTTTTAGTTGTCTGTTCAGAATCGTGATGTCTGAAACTAAAAAAATTGTAATTCTCTATGCATCCAGAATCATGCAGCTGTAGCTTATGTCATCATTTACTCACCCTCAAATTGCTCCAAACCTGTATGAATTTCATTATTCTGCTCAACACAAAATATATTTTGAAAACGGTTGTGGGGTACCATGGACTTCATATTATTTTTTCATACTGTGGAGGTCAATGGTGCCTCACAAAAAAAAAAAAAAAACTTTATGCATTATTTTGTCGATCTATTCCATCCATGTCAGAGAATCTGAACATGAGAAACTACCTAACAGAAAAATATCTAAAATGCATATGCATACATTATAAGCTGATTTTATGATTACAAATTGAAATCAGAATTGTCTGAATAAATAAACAGTAATTCTCTATTATTTTGCCCTTCCAGTGATATACTAAGGATAAGAAAAACATTAATTTGGAATGGTCAATGTATTGGAATAAGTTATTTCATATGGTATTTTAACATGTGTATAGCATAATATTTCACATTTACTAAACGCATCCTAAAAAAGTTGAATGGCATAAACACTTTGGTTTTTACTCTGTTGTTTTCCGTACTGTAGGGGAGGGCAGCATCCTCATACACCATCTTCCTGAAAAATTTTAAAAATGTCCTTTTTTTTTTTTTTTTTTTTTAAATCATTTTAGTATAACCATGATTCAGCTAAGCATAAAAGTGCTAATTTAATGTTATTTTGTATAGCTGTATATCTAAAAAAAATAATCAATATTTGTTTTGCAGAGGCTCTTAAGACTGCACTGATGTCAAAGGTCAACCGGCAAGAAGCTGAGGGGGAACTCTCAAAATTGGTACAAGAGACAGAGGAGGACTGAGGGTGTCTAGAATGCACAAATGTCTGTCTGCAGTGTAAGCAGTACTGAAAAATGTATAGTTGCTGCTGCTTCTAACTGTCCCCAGTTTTTTTTCTTGTGCAAATGTTCAAAGCTTTCAGTAAACACTGGTTCAAATACAGGTTCAAAATGTGTGTTAACTTTGACAGTTACATTAATTTTAACAATTAGGTATCAGAATATAGCATAATATGATGGGTAGTTTCAATAAATTTGAAGTTTTAAGCATATTGTCTTGTTGGGCCCCACCTAAAACCCAGTGAAATCCTGCATAAAACCCACATGGGTAAGCTGCATAGGGCCAACATGGAACCCGTGGACAAACCCACTTACAACCCATACTTGGATGGAACCCAGATGGGTTTTGCATATTATCCCTAGTTGGGCCCCACCTAAAGCCCAGGGAAATCCTGCATAAAACCCACATGGGTATGTTGCATGGGGCCAACATGGAACCTGTGGACAAACCCACTTACAACCCATATTTCAGCCCATGTAGTAACCTTGTAGTACCCACATAAAAAATAAAGCTGGGGCCAAGATGGGTCTTGCGCATGTTGCCCAGTTGGGACCCACCTGTTGGCAAGTACAATCCCACATGAAATCCATGTGGGCAATTGGCATTGGGCCATTATGGAACCCGCGGACAATCCCATTTTGGGCCCACTTTTTCAGCCCATGTAAAACCCACCTGGGCCCAAATGTTGGCTGGGGCTGACTGCGCTCGGCGCTCGGGAGAACGACGATTACATTGGTAAATGAGAATACTAATTAATTTTAGCTTATTTTAATAAATTTTACATAAACCCTTGTCATTTTTACTTAGAAACCCGTTTCTTTCAAGAAGCTAAAAGAAGAAAGGTGGTTTATCGCGTTGTCCAGGCCCGCGCAATTCTCCGCCGGGAGGTTTGTCATTTTTAACATTAATCCCTAAAGTATCTTGATAAAACTGTTGTGAATTGATCAATAATGCTGGCGAGAGTTCATGTTATAGCCTAACGTAATATTTTTTGCCCTTTAGATCGGACCTATACATATGGAAAAGATAAAACAAAGTTTCAGTCAAATCGCCGTCAGACAGCCGTTATAAACATGAATTCAAACCAAGAAGAACAAAGAGAGAAGCAGCTGATGGAGATGTTTCCATTTTTTCTGTGGATAACTGAGTATTTGGTGTTTGCAGTTATAGTATAGTGAAATATAAATATTTGTTTTGCTGAAGTAATTGTATATTATTCAAAACACACTGTATTTGGTTGTTGTAGATGTTTATCTATCCCAGAGAGCACTGTTAAAGTTTTAGCTCCACCTTATCAGAGAGCTGAAAAGAGGAAGTCAGAGGAAACATGACCAACATGCTGCAAAACAATAACACAAAAGGTAAATTTATTTTTCCTAAGAGTACCAACTGAAACTCATCAATCAGCTAATCTTAAGTTACTGATATCTTTTTTTTCCACCTTTTATCATGCAAGTTCTTATGATTGATTGATTGATTGATAAATAAATAAATATTTTGCACTGTCACTGCAGGTCTGGACTCTGGCGTGCAGCATTACCTGTTTGGTCATCTACATTCAGATGAAATCACCACACTTCTCTCTAATTCAAGTAAGTTTTAATGTAATTGTGAGATTCTTTTCTTTTTCCTGTTGTACTGTACTCTCCATAGGTCTAATAAGTGTTTATCTGACTTGTATCCCCATTTTAGGTTGTCAAGCCTACTCAACGCAAAGAGAGTTATGGACGTGTCACTGACCAATAACACAGAGATGCCAGAAGTATCTGTTTGCAGTCTACTTTTTGTTCAGTATGGAGCATCCAAAATCCATCACTCAGTTAATTTCAATCATTACTATTTAGCCCTTCCCAGTGCTGAAATTGTCCTGGGCCCTTTGTTTTTATTGTTTAAATACTTATCTGAATGTAAAATTAATATTTAATGCTTATAAATAAATTAAAAAAAACAATACTATGGTTAGTCTTTTAGCTCCCTTTTCAGAAATATGTGGTTCACCATGTTTCATGGGTTACAGAACTGGGGAAAGTTGCAGCATACAAAAAAAAGTCTACTTGGTTTATAGGTTTATAGGAGAATGTGGAGTAAATACTTGACATTTATTTAAGGCAAAGGGTAATGACTTCACATTCTAATTTTACTTATGTATTTAATTTTTTTTTAAATTATTTGTGCAAGTTAACATTCAATTATTATTTATTTTTTGGTGGTGGTTTCTAGCAATCAATATATATTTGTGACTGACATGTTGGATAGTTGAGTAAGGTGGAGGGGGTTGAAAAAAACAATATTTCTAAAATGGAGAGTGCTATTTTAGGTTGACAGGTACAAATATATATATTTATATAAAATATATAAATAAAGAAGCATGGCTTTGTTAATCCCTGTAACTGTTGCACTATGAATTGCTGTGTTATATATTGCTTGTCATTGTAAATGCTAATAAAAGTGTCTTAAATGATTAAACAACTCCTTGATGTCTTATGCTTATAGTATTTCAGTTTTTCTAGTGATAAAGTAGCTATATGAGCTGTTAAAGTCTTAAAATGTACTTAAAATAAAACAAAAATTGAATCCCAAAAATGATCCCATGATGGGAACCCCTAAAGGGTTCTATATAGAACCTTTTTTCCTGGCTACAAAGAACCCTTAAAAAGGGTTCTATATAGAACCTTTTAGGGGTTCCAAATACGTAGCGCCTGATAGAACCTTTTAAGGTTCTATATAGAACCTTTTCTTCTAAGAGTGCAGGCCTAAAGGATAACAGCAAACTGTTTTTAGAGGTAAGTAATAGAGTCTGGGAATGTGTCGTCACAGCGGCAATGCATTCTGGGAATTTAGGTCACGGGAGCTACAGCGGAGACTGAGTGGTAGTGAATGTAGACGTTTTATATTATTTAATGTTTATATTATTCTACTTAAGATTGCATTGCAGTGGTTAAGGCTTACTGTATCATCAATTGTCATATCCCTTTGCACAGCCGGTGTGAAAAACGTGCTTTCTCCGCGTTAGAAAGCCGAAAAAGCAGAGGTTTTACCTGCAGACTGATGTTAAAGGCTGTGGTAATTGATCATTACAACGCGATCTAAGTTAAATCATACATTAAATATGTTTACATTCACTACGGAACTCAGATGAAAATTAAACTGAAAATCGGTATGATAAATATTTAAAATAAAATGTGGCTTTATAATTCATCTCTGTATATTTAATATATTATAGATACAGTGATTTGCATTAAACTGTAAATCCTCACACCACTAATAGAAGGAAATCATATATGGAAATGTTATTTGCGGCAGCTCGTTAATACCCGGCGACTTTTTGTAAGGATTAAGTTTCCTTCATTTATTTGATCGCTCGCATCATTGTTCGGCATCGCTAGTAGGAATCTTCAACTTGGTTCAGTCAAGTCAATGTATTTATTTGTATAGCATCCACAATACACATCGTTTCAAAGCAGCTTCTAGTAAGTTCTGTTACATCTATAATGGTTGAACTCTTAACACTGAGCAGTTTTACCGGGCAATATGATGATATAAAATGATCCACTGTTTGAGATCTAGCTGTGTATTCTCCCCTTACAAAATTAGCCATGGTTTTGCTACTCTGACCATAGTTTATCCATGGTATTCAAGATTGTGGTTATAAGAATGGTAATACATACACCAAAAACACGGTCGCTACACGTTTACTATAGTAAAACCATGGTTAATTGTCGTAAGTATTTTAGCAGTTAGCATATATCAGTACCACTGTAGTGAAGGAGACTGATTAGTAATGAATATTTGCAGCCTCTCAGACAAACAACAGAGCGATTTTTTTATTATTTAAAGAGATTTACATATTAGTCCGTTTTATTCTAAGCTTATGTAAGATGTTTTGCAAAAAAATATGAATGTAAAACGTTCGGCTTTTTCTGTGGCGATTTGCATTTGTTCAAGCTGTGTGCTCTGAGCGTGACCTAAAACATGGCGGAAACGACGCGGCGTGACGTAGTTTGCCAAGCTCTATAAAAGATTACTAAAAAAAAAAAAAAAACTTGACATAAAACATAAATAATTCTATATATATAATATATATATAAAATCGTTGTAACTTAACTTACTTTCTTTACAGAGAGTATGACGACAGATGCTGATCCTTCACTTAGCTACGAACACAACAGATTCACCTCAGAGAAAAGAAGTAGTGATTTCATTTCGCGTATATTTCACTATTCATCTTCCGTTATAACTTATGTGTTTTCTGGACAAGTCCGAGTGAACTGCGAGTCTGCGACGAGTCACATGAACGTGCGCCGTCCAGACCAACGAACGGCCGAGGTAAGATTTTCATTAAATATATTTCACTTTGTTTTTCCACCAAACCCTACCAGACACAATAGTGAGAGTGTAATGTGTGTGTTTGAACACTGTGTGTGACAGCACATGCAGGCTGATCGCGATTTTGACTTTTCTTCCTGAAAAAAAAACAACAACAACCGTAAAACATATTTCTACAAACTTATTCAAGTCATCGACCTTTTTTGAATTTCGTGGGAAGGAAAACCTTGCATTGTTTGATTTTATGTAATTTCTATGTTATGTGAACAATTTTATATATTACTTTTGTTTTACTGTACTCCTGTGACACACCTTAAAGGGATAGTTCTCCCCAAAATGAAAATGTGCTGTTAATTTACTCACCCTCAGGTCATCCAAGGTGTGGGTGACTTTTTTTCTCCAGTATAACAGTAAAGAAGACACAAAACTAATTACAAGCAATATTTGGTTAACCTAATGTTTTAAGCTATGTTTTTCATTCTTCATTTTTCCCTTTTTGTAGCCCATCAGAGGGACATCTCCTTGGTTTGCTCACATCAGGTAAGAATGGATTTCTGTTGATTGTTACCTGTGACAGGTGTTGCGTACTCTTCATTTTTACTTTTACCTTTTTAAATCTAGGTCAGAGGATGGAATCTCCTGGATCAAGGTTAATAATAAAAGGCAAGTCATTATTAAATGTGCAAAATATGTCTTAAAGCATCTTAATGTTAATACAATCTTTTATTTTGTAAAGGGACGTAAGATGTTTATTTAAGCTGCAGCAGTAAATAGTAAGAGAGTTATAGTCTCATCTCCCGTCCTCAGGCCCCGTCCCAGAGTGTTTTAGATGTGTCACTAATTAAAACACCTGGTTCAGCTGGAACATTCTTGGAGGGGGGTCTGAGGACTGGAGCTGAGAAACTCTACACTAACGGTTATGAAAAATGAACGCTGTGTATCATTGAAGTTGTTGATATACTTTGTTTTTTCTCAAACTGCTTTCCCATTGTTTATTCTGAAGTGACTGTAATACTGGCTGAACCAGTGTCTGGAGGTCTGTTTCATGAGACGCAGCTACCAGAGCGGATTCCTCAAAGTGAAGATGACAGATGTGTGATGGTAATTTACATTAAGATTTATTTATTTTTGTTTTATTTATTTATTGACAAAAGCATGTTTTTCATTCAACACGGAAACTACATTCCCATGATATTTATTTGTAACCTATTCATGTTTTGTGCAAATATATGTTCCTGACACTTATAGGCTGGCTGTTTTGCTGTTGGAGGAGCATCAGTTGAGGCGTATATTAGGATGCTGAGCTGTTCTCTAACCAATGAGCCGGCTTCTCAGATGAACTGGGCAGTAGGAGACCGAAAGATCAGCATGAACAACAACAACAAAAAAACTCATTTAGAGACACCAGGCTCCAAGATGTGCATGGTAAGTCTCCACATGGGTCCTTTGGTCTTAAATTCAGTTTGATCAAATTTAAATTCATTAAAAGTCTTAAATATCTTAAATGGAATGAGAAAAGCCTTAGTTATGTTTTCAAGAGGTCTTAAATTTGGAGACAGAAAAAAAACAGGAATTGCAAAATGGGCTAATATGATTATTAAGGGTTAAGGCCCGTTCAGACCAAGAGCGATAACTTTAAAGAAAACTGTTCATCTGTTTATTCTAAGCACACTCATCTTTATCGTTATCTTTAGTGTTATCGTCCTTGGTGTGAACAGGCCTTCAGTTCACTCAAAACTGTTGTTCCAAACTTGTATCAGTTTTTTTTTTTTTTTTTTTACAAAAGATGATATGTTGAGGAATGTTGGTAACCCAACAGCTGACGGAAACCATTGACTTCCATTGAACAGGGAAAAAATCCTTTGGAAGTTCATGGCTACCGTCAACTGGTTACCAACATTCTTCAGAATATCTTATTTTATGTTCAACAGAAGAAAGAAACTCATACAGATTTGGAACATTTATATATTGACTATATACTCTTTGAGTTTGTATGATATATATAATTTATAAACAATATAGAATGAGGCAATGCCATTTATATCAATATACAGTAGTTTGATATTACAAGCACATCTTAAAAATAGAGGGCTCGGAGTGAGCTGCTGTGAGGAATCTGTTCCAAAAATGAAAAATGCTTTATATTAAGGATTTCAAAATAATACGTATGTCTATAGGTGCTTAATTTCTATATTAAAATTAAATAGTCTTAAATTTGAATTCACCATGTTTTAGCTTGAATGTAAACCTTTTTTTCAAATTTCAGTTTGCACTTAATTTTGTTGTACATTAAGTCACATTGCCAAATACTTTGGACCCACCTTCTTTCAGTTATACACTACTACTACTACTAATCAAATGTTTTGTGCATTGTGCAGTTTTAACATCCTGTTTGTTTTTATACTTTAGATGCCCATCAACAACAAGGGAAAGTTGAGAAAGAGGAGGTCTGCTGTGACGTGCTGAAATGGCTCGGTTGTGGTCCTGAAGGGCTTGTGGGCATTGCCTTGTGGTGGAAAGCCCTGAGTTCATCAGACTATCCGTTTAATGAGGAGTAAAGACACCTTTTTTGAATCAGAAAAGTAGCTTCAATCCATGAAAGCTTCAAGTCCTAAACGGCAAACTGGTAATGTTTCAGTCTGTAGTACTTTAGTGTTTCTGCCTTTGATGGTGAGTTTTCATGTGCATTTACTTCCATTTTGCAGATGCAGTTTGCATTTGTTAGGCCTATATGTGTCAGTTTTACAGGCTCTTCTCCTGGCATTTGCTTTATAAATTCAGAATGAACTGTTCCATGTAATTAAGTCACTTTGTCATTCATTTGACCATATTCTGTATGTAAATTGTATTTTAAGCTTTGTCTCACAGTTTCAAAAGGCTAGTCCCAGACTAAAACACATGTTTGAGCTCTTAACTGAAGATAACTTGCTCTGACAGATCTTAATGTCATTGGCATTGCCTGTCTCAAGATGCACACCAGTAATGTTTGTTTATTTATTTATTGCATTTTTATAAAAGCTGTTTAAGTATCCTAATTTAAGGCCTAGTTCTGGCTTAAGCTAAGCCCTGTCTGTGAATCCGTGCCTGTTTTGAAGTTTTTTTTTTTTAAAGAATCACATGTTTTACTTGAATATAATGTTATTTTCCTGTTCAAACAGTGTGGGGGCAAAAATAAATATTTTTGCATGTAAACTGACTGATGTTGTTTACTTTGAGTGACTTTTTTATTTTAAAACCATATTAATTGCAGTCCTGCATGTTCTCTGACTGAAAGGAGTAAAAAGCAGGATTGATTTGATAATGTTTCTATGTTGATTCAATGTTAAATAAGTGATTTAATTTACGTTGAAGAAATGTTGATTTTATGACCATCTTGATCTATTTTTGATTGATTTTTCATCTTTGAAATAACATTATTTCAGGGTGCAAACCTGATGAAAAATCAATGATAAACTTCAACGTTGATTCAATGATAATTTGATTGATGCATCAACATTGATTCATTTATTTGCACATTATTCACAAAGCAGTTGTTTTCGTGCTTCTTATTTACAAGGTTAAAAACACAACCATACACCACATTGCAAATATCTCTTTTCAAATACTTTCTTTGAGAACCTCTATTGTCATCCTTTTAATTGGTACTGCCGCAGTATAATAACAGATAAAACAGATATTATGTTGCTTCTTAAATTTTACATGCAAATATAACCGAAATCACAGAACAAGGAATTGTCTTTGTCTTGTCTTATCTTGTGTGTATTATTTGATTTTATCAGACGACCGCTCAATTATTAATAAATTAGGATTTTTGTGCAGACTTCTTGGAAGGGAGAGCTGGTTATGTATTATTAAAGGGCTGCGTTTCATTTATCCCATTGACTGACAACAGAAACAGTAAAATATATAAAGGAAAACAGTTGTATTGAGAATTTGGCTGCATTAAAACACAGTATGAGCAGAGAGAGACAAACAATTGTAAAAGGCAATACAACGCGATGACGTCATGAATATGCTAATTAGCGTATGACGTCTTTCCATCGAAAGAAGTTGGCAACACTGATCTTACTCCTGAAGCCTAACTTTTAGACGCTGCAGGCAACTGTCCATATTTCCAGAGGCTACGTAAAACGTGAAGGAACAAGCTAATGGCAAGCAACTTATTTTTGAAGTAATTGGGCTATGTTGGTGGTTAGATTAACCTGTACAAGTAAAGCATACTGTTTAATGTACAGTAATATTAGTATCACTCCGCTCAAGTGGAGGCAGCGCTAAGTGTCAGCCTGTAACGGCCTGTTTCAAGACGGAGAAACACCTCGCGTTTAGCGTCAGCTGCTTCAAACATTCGAGTGCTGAAATGAAGATTTACAGTGATTATCTTAGGCCCCATTTACACTAGTGCGTTTTCGTTTTAAAACACATAACTTTTGCTACTGTTACGCCCATGGGCGTCGCTAGGCCATTTTTAGGGGGGCTTTAGCTCCCCTAAATTTCTGCTCAGCCCCCTTAAATATCTTGCGATTCTTTCCCTTTAAATTTCAAATGAAAACGGCAGCAGGCTTCGGCTCCTCCGCATCTTTCTGCGCGTTCTTCAATCCACAGACTGCGGTGGCGCAGAGGAGAGGACAAGGTGTGTGTTTATCGATAGATTGTTATAATATCTACATCTTTTCAGTTCTTTGTCATAAATACAGTTTACAAAAAGTCATGGGAGAGCAATCGGTTTCCAATCTACTGTAAAGTTTTCGCTGCATTCACCACTCATCACACCACTGTTTCCTTCAGCGAACGCCCTTAATATGAACGCATACTTTATAAAACGATCACGTTATTGCTATTTTCATTTGTGCATATGGCATTATCTACCATACAGTTATGCATAGAAATGATTAAAGACAGTGACCGACAGCACTCATTTTAATTGCATATCAGAGTGATTGACAGAGATTGAAACATTGTGTGTGTGTGTGTTTTGTATTCATTTTAAAATATATATTTTTTATTGTTTGAATTGAATTTATGTAGAAAGGTTCTACAATTTTTTTGTACAATTTTTCAATCAATTCTTTTGTAAATATTTTTTTATTTTTTTATTATTATACCCTCATTGGCGGCTGAGCCTCCCTAAAATGAAAATCCTAGAATCGTCCCTGGTTACGCCTATCGTTTACAATACTCGGAGACGCGTCCGCCATCTAAATAATAGGGATCTATCTATACAAATCTATGGTTGTACCTGTATGAATGGTCATGTGGCATGCGTTTTCAGTTGTGTAGTGTAAATGGAGATCGTTTCTCAAACGCAGCGGAAACGCCAGTGTAAACGGTGATCGTTTTCATTCTAAAACTCCGTTTTAAAACGAAAACGCATTAATGTAAACAGGGCCTTAAGCCGGGCTAACACTGAGCGATTTTTTAAAAGTCCTTTAGGATTGTACTTGTCAGACTGTACGAACATGATATCATGATCATGTCACACTGTGGGATATTAGTTGTCATTAATGTCAGACTGTACTACAGTCAAGATGTGTTAAAAACGGGTGCGCGCAAGAAAACTTGTCCGGAGTTCTACATTATCAACCCATACACGTCCAGTGACTGCGAGCTGCATGCAGCGGCGCTGTAATGTTGGCTGTCATTAAAAGTATATGAATGGCGGGTATTTAATCAGAATAGTGTAAGCAGCACTACACACCCACATGAAAACAGCAGCGCAACCGGTGTTTATTATAGCAAAGGACACGTATATGAATTCTGTGAGTGGAGGACGAGAGCTCCAGAGTTTATGGAGGTTAGAAGAAATCTTTAGCATTAATTCTGATCATGGCTTGTCTTGAAAAACATAGACAGTTTGATGTTCGTCGTAGGAGAAGTCACACTGCAGGACTGTGCGCCAAATCTTCATGTAACTTCTTAACAACAATCTTTGTTGATTGTAGAGCGTAGTTGTCCTTCAAACATGCGTTTATCCTTGAATGGTGCACTGCAAAAAATATTTCCTACTTAGTTTTTGTCTTGTTTCTAGTCCAAATATCTAAAAATTCTTAAATCAAGAAGCATTTTCTAGACAAGTAAAAATTATTGTCTTGTTTTTAGAAGAGTTTTTCCTTAAAACAAGCAAAATAATCTGCCAATGGAGTAAGCAAAATAATCTTATTTCAAACCAACTAGATTATTTTGACTTTTGACTTTTTTTTTTTCTTTTTTTTTTTTTTTTTGATTTGAAGAATTATTAGATATTTGGACTGGAAAAAATATAAGAAAAGTAATTTTAGCAGTGTGTAACATTTCGTCCCTATAAAGCACATTGACTTGCCATTGTGTGTGAAATGTGCTATGTGAATTAACTTTTGAGTTTGGTTTGTCACCTTTTTCACCCCTGACAAGTTTGCACCCCTGATTAAATTACTTTATAAACTGCAATGCATCTGAATTATAATTTAAATTAATAATTATTAATCTTGATCATTTATTCACTTAAGCCTCATCTTTCTTGAATATGTTCTCATTTCCTCTTTATCAAATTTTTGTTCCTCTTTAGTTTGATGCTTCCACCCCTTTTCACATCTGTGAACCACATCTAGCTCTCACTTTAACGTATGTCTTGACTCATGTATCCTTCATATCTGCATTTGACAGGTTATGATGGAGCAGAACTTTTTCATCTTATTATGCATCTTTTGTGGTAAGTTTGCTCTTTTGTAAGCCTTCTTGTGTTGCAAGTCTTCAGCCTTTTTGTACCATCTTGTAAGATTGTAATCAGCAGTAATAAGATGAACTTTGAATGCATTACAATATTCATGTTGTACACAGAAATAAATGAATGATTCATTGTGTCTTTGTAGGAATTAAATTTAAATCTTGTACAGTTTAATTTGACTGCGGAATTACAGTTACATTCATTGTTGATCATAGCATATAATTTTATATAACCTCAGAAGTTAAAAACTGTGACCCTCTTTTTAAAGTAATAGCATACATAATAGCATAGCCAGTCCTATGATATGGATGAAGATGAAAAATGGGTTTCAATTTATTTTGATGGTCCCTTTAACACATTCTATTGACTATAAGTAATGTTGCACCTACATTTCTCCTGACTCTCATTAGAGTGTTAGTAGTGTATTAGTTGACTGGTAGGGTTAGGGTTAGATTAAGTTGACACGTTCTTGCAAAGTTACTTATAGTCAGTAGAATATCTGTTGGGAGACCAACACAATAAGCAGTTAGTAGATATGAAGCAGACAGTCTACTAATACTCTTATGAGAGCTTGTTGAAATATAGTTGCAACATTACTAAGTGTCAACAGAATGTTCAAAAGGGACCATCAAAATAAAGTGTTACCAAAAATGTCCTTTTAAGGCAAGAACAAAATTCAAGTGAAAAAAAAAAAGTGTGAACTTCCTTTTATGAATGCCTCGGTCTAAATCAATCTCATATGCTTTTACATATTGCACACAAACATAGATCTATGAGAACTGAACTGCAAAAATAACTCCTAGATACTCTTATTTTAAAATATTTAGAATGAAGAACAACTACACTTAAGAGGAAATCAAACATGCTAAAGGTTTTATTAGGCACAATGTTCAGCAGAGCACTTTTTCAGCTGTTACTATATTCACAATATAGCATGGCCTCAAGTTCTTGTGTATTGTTTTTTTTATTTTTTTTTGGGTCACAACATTTTTTAATATTATTTTATTTTGTAATTACTTCTATTGATGCTACACAGTAATATGACCAGCAGCTTCTGAGCAAGTGTTTGACAATGGTTAACCTATTACAGCCTGTATTTTAGCGTGACTGGATTGACCAACAAGCAAGCAGGAATGGAACTATACATTTTATACATTGTAATTATGTCAAAAATGCAGTCTCTAGTTACTAATTCGGTGTTTTTTTCTATTAATTTCTGAACACTTTAGTATCTCAGTCAGTGATGGCCTTTAACATTGATCCTTCTTCCTGGAAAACATTCACTGAACCACAGAATGTATCCTTTGGCTATAAGGTTATACAGAAAGACGCATCAAGGTGAGAACAGCACATCTACTCATAATGTTGGAAAAGCACAACATTGCCATAACTCACCACACTGCCATCAGCTGCCCAATGAGACAGGAAGCGACTGTCTTTCCAACATCTATCAACCATCACAGTTAGTTTTGTTTTTTACGTGACCTTTAGGCAAGGGTGTAGGTTTGTTTTTGACATTGGTGGGGACACAACAGCAGAACTTTCAGCATGACGTTTGTCTTTCTGTCCATATACTTTATGTAGAGAGCTAATAATAGCCATAGATCACAATTTCTTTTTCCATTTGCTCTGTTTTGTCAAACACTGTATTTCAAACTCATCGGTGCAACTTTGTTAATTCCTGTGAATGAAGTTTTATATTAACTGTTTTGAACTGGTTGCAAAACCTGTTAGTTGTTCTAGACTCGGCGCTGCCGCATCTCGACTGGTGTGCGACCGCCTCATACTGTATGTTCTTACTTCGCCCATGTATTAAATGTATTAAAAGCATGCAGTTTTCTAATGTATTTACTTTAACCTCTGGTATGATATATTTCAGATGCATCCGAAATTACAAAAACATATACACATTGTTTGAGCAAAATTATTGCTAGGGACAATTTGGCAGTCGGATATTGGTAGGGACATGTCTCTAGCGTCACCCCCCCCCCCCCCCCATTTTACGGCCCTGCCTTTAGGGGTAAATCTGAAATAGATGCTACTACATTAATACAGTGATGTGGGAAAACTCAGATTATATATTTTGTGCTCCAATGTACATAGTGAACAATTATACTATCAAAATGTTTATTGAAAGCTTGTGTGACTTCAGAATTGTCATAGTCTTTGACTGCAGCACCCCCTGTTGACAAATATGGAACTTACTGCAATAGACAGAAAAAGAACCATTAAATAAAACTTTACACATATGCAGGGCCGGTTCTAGACATTAGGAGGTCCTAGGCAAAAATCATATTGGAGGCCCCACCCCCAATAAAAAACACTTGAAACAAATATGATTCCTAACCATTTTATTTATACAACATTTAACTTTAAATTTTGTATATTTATACTTATACAGTACAAAAATTTGGAAAATCACTATTTTAAATGTTTTTGAAAGAAATCTCTTATGCTCATCAAGCCTGGATTTAGCCTATTTGATCAAAAATACAGAAAAAAACTAAACAATAATATTGTGAAATATTATTACAATTTAAAATAATGATTTTCTATTTTACTATACTTTAAAATGTTTCTGTGATGCAAAACGATGATGCAAAATGATTTTTCATCAACCATTGTTCCAGTCTTCAGTGTCACATGAACCTACATAAATCATTCTAATATGCTGATTTATTATCAATGTTAGAAATAGTGCTTAATGTTTATTTTATAACCTGTGATACTTTTTTCTGGATTTTTTTATTATTAAAAAGATGTTTAGAAATAAAAATATAAATCTTTTATAACAATATAAGTCTTTACTATCACTTTTTATCTATTTAACACATCCTTGCTGAATATTACTGTTTTTTTCTGTATTTTTGATCAAATGAATGCAGGCTTGATGAGCATAAGAAATTTCTTTCAAAAACATTAAAAATAGTAGGCTAATGGGTCCAAACTTTTGACTGGTTCTCTATGCAGAGGTGGGTAGTAATGAGTTACATTTACTTCGTTACATTTACTTGAGTAAATTTTTTGGGTAACTAATACTTTTAGAGTATATTTAAAAATGGGTACTTTTACTCCTACTCAAGTACATTTTTAGTGAAAAAACGGTACTTTTACTTCGTTACTGTGGGCGACGCTCCTCTCGTTACTTTATCTTAATGCAATACAAGTTAAAAATCCTTCAATTTATTCCAAGCGCGCCGTCTACTTTTTTTCTGGGCAATGAGCGATGCCCGTTCGCGAATAATTCATTCTTTTGAGTCGATTCTGTTCAAAGGCTTGATCAAACCAGTAGGCAGACTAGTGAATCGGTTCGCGATTCAGTTTGAATGAGTCGTTCAGTTCCCTGCCGCACGCGCTGAGTCATCTGAAGCGGTTCTCACTCAGAGTTGTAACATCAAGAGCGTTGAAGACGTGGCTTTGGATCTACAGTCAGTTGAAAGTAAATCTGCAAACTATGGTTTGCTATGAAGATCTTTATTAGACGAACACCGCGTGTGCTGTCGGTTCCACAGGTATAGATTCGATTACAGTACACGATACCACTATGACATTACCAGTTTGTTGTACATGTACCTTACACATTAAATACATTGTATAATTTATTCATTAAATAAGCTGTCACAGAGTATGAAATGAACACCCGCCAAACCCGCATTAGTTACAGGAGGAATGCCTTGCCTAGACACAATTAATATTGATATTTTCACAATATTTACGCTTGTAGAAATAAAGGCTACATTTGTTTACATTTTTCAGAACAGACGGAAGAAGTGCATTTGTTTCGTTATGTTCAGATGTTCTGTAGCGGTCATGTGAGGAGTTTTCACTCTTCTCCATGTCAGAGGTTATATACATTTATAATACATAATTAAACTTTAAAATACAATTTAATTTAACTCAGTGATGCAAATCAGAATTTGTATAAGCTGTTACTCAAGTTTTCAGAGTCATATGATCTTCAGAAATCATTCAAATATATTGATTTATTATCAGTGTTGTTGAAAAAAAAAAAAAAAAAAAAAAAACAGCATATGCTGGTTAGGTATGTTTTGAAGCTGGGATGCTGGTTTATGCTGATCATGTGCTGGTCTTGAGCTGGTCGGACCACCTTAGGACCAGCACATGACCAGCTTAAACCAGCTCAAACCAGCATCCCATGCTTCAAAACATACCATACCAGTATATGCTGTTTTTTTCAACAGGCAACAGTTTTGCTGCTTAATATTTTTTGGAACCTGTATATTTTGTTCAGGGTTCTTTTATGAATAGAAAGCTAAAAAAGAACAGCGCTGATAATAAATCAGGCTGATAAAAATTCTGATTTGCACCACTGAAATAAATTACATAAAAAAAACATTAAAAGTATTTTGAACGGCAGTGTGTGTATTTATATATGTATGTATATAAAATTGTATTTAAATATCTATATATCTAAATAAAAATAAACTATATTCAGTATATGATCCAAAGTAACTAGTAACTAACTACTTGAGTAGTTTTTTTATTCGATACTTTTTTACTCTTACTCAAGTAACTATTCAGACTATTACTTTTACTTTTACTTGAGTAAATATTTCTTCAAGTACTTTTACTTGAGTACGGTTTTTGGGTACTCTACCCACCTCTGTCTCTATGTACATTTTTATCAAACTTTATCTAAGGTAATCTCTTTTTTGTTTGAAAATGTTATTGTTGTTGTTATTATTATTTTGCTGTTTTATTTAATTTAATCACAGTTCCAGAATACCATTTCAGTAGGTGCTTTTATAACTTTTTTCCTAGCTTGGTATGGGCAGGATTTCTCCCTCCCATTTAATCAATATTGACTATAGATATATATCAATAATATATTATGTATTGCATTGTTACCCTAAATATGACATACATGTGCATCTCAATAAATTAGAATGTTGTGGAAAAGTTCATTTATTTCAGTAATTCAACTCACATTGTGAAACTCGTGTGTTAAATAAATTCAGTGCACACAGACTGAAATAGTTTAAGTCTTTGGTTCTTTTAATTGTGATGATTTTGGCTCACATTTAACAAAAACCCACCAATTCACTATCTCAACAAATTAGAATACTTCATAAGACCAATAAAAAAAAATTAAAAAAAACATTTTTAGTGAATTGTTGGCCTTCTGGAAAGTATGTTCATTTACTGTATATGTACTCAATACTTGGTAGGGGCTGCTTTTGCTTTAATTACTGCCTCAATTCGGCGTGGCATGGAGGTGATCAGTTTGTGGCACTGCTGAGGTGGTATGAAGCCCAGGTTTCTTTGATAGCAGCCTTCAGCTCATCTGCATTGTTGGGTCTGGTGTCTCTCATCTTCCTCTTGACAATACCCCATAGATTCTCTGTGGGGTTCAGGTCAGGCGAGTTTGCCGGCCAATCAGCCACAGTAACACCATGGTCATTAAACCAGCTTTTGGTACCTTTGGCAGTGTGGGCAGGTGCCAAGTCCTGCTGGAAAACGAAATCAGCATCTCCATAAAGCTTGTCAACAGAAGGAAGCATGAAGTGCTCTAAAATTTCCTGGTAGATGGCTGCGTTGACTGTGGACTTCAGAAAACACAGTGGACCAACACCAGCAGATGACATGGCAGCCCAAATCATCACAGACTGTGGAAACTTCACACTGGACTTCAAGCAACATGGATTCTGTGCCTCTCCTCTCTTCCTCCAGACTCTGGGGCCTTGATTTCCAAATGAAATACAAAATTTACTTTCATCTGAAAAGAGGAGTTTGGACCACTGAGCAACAGTCCAGTTGTTTTTCTCCACAGCCCAGGTAAGACGCTTCTGACGTTGTCTCTGGTTCAGAAGTGGCTTGGTAGCCCTTTTCCTGAAGACGTCTGAGCGTGGTGACTCTTGATGCACTGACTCCAGCTTCAGTTCTCTCCTTGTGAAGCTCTCACAAGTGTTTGAATCAGCTTTGCTTGACTGTGTTCTCAAGCTTACGGCCATCCCTGTTGTTGTGCACCTTTTCCTACCCAAATTCTTCCTTCCAGTCAACTTTGCATTTAATATGCTTTGATACAGCACTCTGTAAACAGCCACACCTTTCAGTAATGACCCTCTGTGACTTACCCTCTTTGTGGAGGGTGTCAGTGTTCGTCTTCTGGATCATTGCCAAGTCAGCAGTCTTCTCCATTATTGTGATTTCAAGGAACAAGAGATACCCGGAATTTATACTGTAGGGATGGTCATTTATTGAAACTCGAATGTAAATATTCTAATATTTTGAGATACTGATTTTTGACTTTCATGACCTGTAAGCTCTAATCATCAAAATTAAACAAAAAAACTTTTGAAATGTTTTACTTTACATGCAATGAATCTAAAATATATGAAAATTTCACCTTTTGAAATAATTTACATGAAAAAATTAACTTTTCACGACATTCTAATTTATTGAGATGCACCTGTATATATACACAAATCAAGGGGAACAGAAAGACACGATCACTACTAAGCAGAAAAAAGTTATTTAGTTAGCTGAAACTGAAATTATAAGTGTTATATTAGAGCAGTAACCCTAATCGTCAACCGTATTTAGAAGATACACCTGAGATCCTTTATTTAAACCATTAAAAAAAAAAAAAAGTTCTAGTGTGTTTGCTTTGAATTTGCGTGGGGTACAAACTTCTCTGCTTTTACTTTTGTAGCTATTTTGCTAGTCAGTTCCCGGCATGATGTCATTTATTGTACGTGCAAATTCAAAGTGTCACATCTGGGTGCGCCAACGGCGCTCGTGCTCCTTTAAACTTGTTTAAATTACGCTAACCAACAGAACAAGTTTATATTTAAAATATATTTGCAATCACTCCAAAATAGACGACAACAACTCACACACCTGCATTAGGAGCTATACTTCTTTGCATGCCTATTTAGCCTTTTGCATCACATAGTTCGCAGCTCCTAAAAGATGTGCTCGTTACACAAACATTCAGAAGGCAGGACCCGCTTTGAGTATGGCTAGCGCCAGTCCTGCACATATGCAAACCTTGAAATGATTGATTCATATATGAATGATCTGTAAATTGCTTTGCTTCAAAAATGACAGTTTCTTAGACAAATATACATCATATGTGGTATGATTTGAAAGAATAACAACTAAACTTTTAACAAAACAGTCAATTAAGCATTTTTTACTTTTATGACAGAACTTACGGACTTACGGCTATAAATACCAAACAGTAAGGGTCACATGACTTAAACCAACCAATGAAAACATGACACATAATCTAGACCAGCGTTTCCCTATCCCAGTCCCCTGCTCTGCACGTCTCTCTTAGTTAGCACATCTGATTCAGATAACCAGCTTGATATGATCCCTACACAGTGTTCATTGCTTCCTACTCCCTGAGCAGGGGAAATCTGTTGAACACTTCGGAACATTCATTCATGGATTTGCGCTGCGTTGCTGCCTGCAGTGTCTTCACACACAGACGAGTGTGACATCATATGCCTCTGTAAATAAAAACAATTTAAATTCATGTCTCGCACACTTTAATGCCCTTTGAAAGGAACATATACACTCGTTTCGAACTGGAATCATGGCGGAATATCCGGTGATGTCCACTTCATAGGCAGTGTTGGGAAGTAACTAGTTACTAGTAACTTTGTTACAGTAATAATAGTACTTTTTGCAGTAACTAGTAGTGTAACTAATTACTAATATGATTTCAGTAATAATATTACAGTTACCATCCATAAAACAGCTTAGTTACTTAGTTACTTTTGATGCCTCAACCCCACTGAATTAAAATCCAACAATCAAATAATTCCTAGATTTATTTTCATAATTTTCACGACTTGCACATGCATGTGATGTCCTCAGTGCAGCAGGCATGCTAGGAATATGGAAAAGCTTACATTCAGAATGTAGAAATATTGCATTATATTGATTTTGTCATGAAAAAAGATGATCTGGACACTGCTGTGTAAACTGTGGCTATTTACTCTGGCATTGCATCCTGCCCACATCCCTCTGATCACCATGTGGTACATTATATTACTATAATTAATTAAAAATCTTTTTGGAAAATTAAACAGTTTCTTACAAACTTATGTGATTTGATAAAATACATAATGAAATATAATCATATATGGGTAACGGAGAAATTACAATTAGCTTCAAGCTACACATGACAATTAAAGAGATTAATACAACACTTCTACTTGAATGTCACTATCAATCACTATTGAGTGTTTGCAATAACTTCTGATTGCGATCCAATGTGGATTTTAGTCAAATGATGAGGCAGAAATATGTTGTTAATAACATTCTAGAAGAATTTTATGTGGAAGATACACAGTTATAACTTCTGTGGTGCGTGAAGAAAAAGCAATGTAACTTGTAGTGTAACTAATTACTGTTGCCAGAAAGTAATAAGCAAAGTAACAATATTACTTTTGAAAGGAGTAACTAGTAATGAGTAATATATTACATTCTTTGAGTAACTAACCCAACACTGCTCCTCAGCACCATCGCAAGCCTCTACTGGCAACTCCTAACCACTTGAGAGACCTCTCGAGCTGTCTTAAATAACTGGGAGAGTAAGAGTGATTCTTAGCTTTAAGAAATTTGATAACTTGATTTTATACTGAAAGTAGGAGTAAATTTCATGAATTCTCAGCACTTAAGACTAAAATGGCACTTTGAGAAGCTTGATAAATACGGGCCCAGATGTGCAAAGACATTAGCCGCATTTAAAACCAGACTCAAAACTCATCTGTTTAGCTGTGCATTTACTGAATGAGCACTGTGCTACGTCCGAACTGATTGCACTGTATTCTATTTATAATCATTTTCTATTCTTAACTGTTTTAATTCATTTTAAAACAATTTTTAAATCATTTTAAAAGTTTAAACAAAAGGTTAAAGTAAGTGCTGTGAAGGTAAAGAGAATGTGGGTGAAGTAGTGGAATAGTTAGGTATTTTGGGAGGATTTTCCACTTAGTGGTGAAGAGGTTGAATAAAGCTTGAGAATGTTTGTGTTAAGATCACCTCACTAACAGTAGGTTTTTAAATTCCTTGATTTTATTGTTGTGATTATTTTTTTTAATGATTATTTTACTTCCTTTTATGTAAAGCACTTTGAATTGCCAGAATTCACTTTGAATTGCTCGTTTGGTCATCTATTTTTCCATACAAAATTGTGAAAATTTTCCCTCGCTGTCCCGTGACAATTGTATGCATGTCACTGTTAAATTTAGGATTTGGTTGCAGGCAACGCAGTTTTGGCTGTTTTCTTCTTTGGTGAGAGAGGAGAGTGTTAGGAGTAAAAGGAAAAAAATGGAATTTGATTTGATCTTGTTTACTCTTGAGCCGACTATTGAAGTCTTTAATCGTTGTAGAAAGAGGGATCTGTTGTTGATAGCAGATTTCTTTAATATTAACCTTTCCAAACAGGTTGTTAAAGAAGAGCTATATGACAAATTAGTAAACAAGGGAATTTTACCAAAACAAAGTGATGATGGTGAAGGGGTAGAACAATTTGAAGCTGCAGGTAAGGAATTGGATGGTGTGGGTCTACTTGACACTAACGTTATGGCTTTTCAAGACCCTAGAATAGCAGTGAGGTTAAGAGAGTTGGATCTGGAAATAAAGAAGCAGGAGTGTGAAGCTCAAATGATTAAGTTAAGAACTGTTGAAGCGGAGGCTGATAGGGATACTACATTGCAAAAACTGGCTTTAGAAGCTCAGCGAGCGGCTGCACAACCAGTCCCTTTACCACGTACTAAAGTCCCGTCAATTTCTTCTCCGATATTGACGGTAGCTAGTCCTTAGGCTGGAGGACATAGCCAGACAGCTTCTAATGTTTCGTTTGACACCGGTAGATATATTAAACTGGTACCACCGTTTAGAGAAGCTGAGGTGGATTCTTACTTTGTTGCGTTTGAGCGAGTCGCAGGAAAGTTGGGGTGGCCAAAAGATATGTGGGCTCTATTGTTGCAATGTAGTCTCACAGGAAAAGCACAAGAAGTCTGTTCTGCACTGCCGATTGAATCTTCTCTTGACTATGATATAATTAAAGCAGCAGTTTTACGCGTGTACGAGCTTGTTCCTGAAGCATACCGGCAAAAATTTCGGCAATATGAGAAAACAGCCAGACAATCATACGTCGAGTTTGCAAGGGAAAAAAGAGTCCTCTTTGGAAAATGGTGTTTTGTTAGCAAGATAACGACCCTGGAACAGTTACAGGAGTTAATCTTGCTAGAGGACTTTAAGAATTGTGTTTCAGAGAATTTGGTGGTTCATTTGAACGAACAAAAAGTCACTTGCTTGTCTAACGCTGCTGTTTTTGCTGATGAGTTTGTTTTGACACATCGTACAGTTTTTCCTGCAGCGCGACAGTTAAAATTTGCTCCGAGTTCAAGCGATTCGCCAACTGTGATGTCTCGTGTAATGCGCCCTGTTAGAGTAGAAAACTGTTCGAAGAGTACTCGTAAAATTAAACCTGTGAATAATGAGAGACGAGAATGTTTCTATTGTCTGAGCCCAGAACATCTGATTGCAGACTGTCAGTTGTGGATGCAGAAGAATTTAAAAACTAAGAGTGTAGCACTTGCTCAGTCTTTATCAAAATTAAGCACAGCTGATGTAACCAGTTACCAGCCATTTCTTTTAGAGGGCATGGTTTCTATTTTTCCTGGTGCTGAGTTTAAGCCAGTGGTAATGCTTCGAGACACAGGGTCTGTGCAATCCTTTATTCTTGAGGATAGTTTACCCTTTTCTGCTGATACTTACACTGGTTGTGATGTATTAGTTCGAGGTATTGAAATGAGCTGTATTAATGTGCCTCTGCATATGATTCATTTGAAATCAGATCTTGTCAGTGGAGCTGTCAAACTGGGTGTCCGTAAACAGTTACCTGTGGAAGGTATAGACTTAATCATAGGGAATGATTTAGCAGGTGGCGAAGTTTTCCCTACTCCAATTGTGATGCACACCCCTGTTGTAAAAGAGCTGACTAACCTTGCTACTTTGTATCCTTCAGCTTTTCCTGCATGTGCAGTGACTCGTGCACAGGCACAAAAATTCAAGGAAGTGGTGGACTCTTTTCTAGTTCCTGAATCTGCCCCATTGGAGTGTATATTGTCCATAGATCCAGAGTTTGTGTTTGATTCTAGTTCAGATTCAAAAACCTCTTTAAGAGTGGGCAGAGAACACTTAGTAACAGCACAAAGAGAAGACCCAACGCTAGTGAATTGTGCTAAAGCTGCAGATCTTGAGCAAGCACCTAAATCGGGGGTGATGTATTTCTGGGATGATGGACTGCTGGTGCGCAGATGGAGACCAGACGTTGATGACGAGAATTGTCAGGAGGTACAGCAAATCGTTTTGCCTGTTGGCTATCGCACACATGTGTTAAAGCTAGCTCATGAGCATGTAATGTCCGGTCATTTGGGTGTGACAAAAACATTCTATCGAGTTTCTAAATACTTCTACTGGCCTGGTATAAAATCAGCTGTGTCTGCTTATTGTAAAGCTTGTAAAGTTTGTCAACTCTGAGGAAAGCCAAACCAGAAAGTTCCTGTTGCTCCGCTTAATCCAATACCTGTTATGAGTGAACCATTTGACCGACTGGTCATTGATTGTGTTGGCCCGTTGCCGAAGACAAAGGCAGGACATCAATATTTGCTAACTATCATGTGTGCTGCAACCCACTTTCCTGAGGCAATTCCTTTACGTAATCTGAAAGCCAAAGCAGTCTTCAAAGAACTGATTTAGTTCTGTTCTATTTTTGGCTTGCCAAAGATAATTCAGACAGACCGTGGCACAAATTTTTTCGTCAAGAATGTTTGACCAAATTTTGAAGGAGCTTGGAATAAATCACCAGCTATCCAGTGCCTACCATCCAGAGTCGCAGGGTGTGATTTGAGAGGTTCCATCAAACTCCGAAAACGATGCTGCGAAGTTATTGTGTTGAGACGGGAAAAGATTGTTGTCAGGTCTTTCCAGCCTGGCAAATCTGTTCTGGCTTTGTTACCCACCCCTGGTTCTGTGTTCCAGGCGAAGTTTACTGGTCCCTACATCGTTAAAAAGAAAGTGAGTAACACAAACTGCATCATTGACACACCTGAACGTAGGCGCAAATGCCGTATGTGCCACATCAATATGCTAAAAGGTGACTACAATGTGTAAAAGTGAAACTGAGTGTGACAAAGTTACAAATGAAGAAGAGTGTGAGACGGGGAGTGTGTTAACTTCCACTGTTGCTATGGTTGCCAGTTACACCATGGAAGAAGAAGATGGACTGCGTAACAGAGAATTTCAAGTTTCCGCTACACGATTACAGAATTCTGTTATTATAAGCAATCTGAAGAGTTTCCTTGCTCATCTTGATGAAAGTCAAGCTAAAGAAGTGACTGAATTGCTGTATGAATTTCCTAATCTGTTTTCAGACGTGCCTGGAAAAACGACAATTTTTACCCACGATATTGAGGTTGGAGATGCATCCCCAATTAAACAACATCCCTATCGAGTTAATCCACAAAAGCGTGACATAATGAAGGCTGAAGTGGAGTATATGCTGAATTATGGATTTGCTGTGCCCAGTCAAAGTCCCTGGAGTTCGCCCTGCTTACTGGTACCAAAACCTGATTCCACCTATCGCTTCTGCACTGACTATCGTAAAGTTAACAATATAACTAAGGCTGATTCCTTCCCGCTTCCTAGGATGGAAGATTGTGTGGATAGGGTGGGTAACGCTAAGTATGTAACAAAGCTAGATCTTCTGAAAGGATACTGGCAGGTGCCTCTGACTCCGCGGGCATCATAAATATCAGCTTTTGTCAGTCCAGATAGGTTGCTGCAATATTCTGTCCTGGCTTTCGGGATGCGGAATGCTCCCGCTACATTCCAGCGTTTGATTAATACTGTGTTGGCAGATGTGGAGAATTGTGAGGTATACTTGGATGACGTGGTTATCCATTCACTTACCTGGATAGAACATATATCCAGCCTCACCTTGCAAAGTGTGAGTTCGCGAAGGGAAAGATCACCTATCGGGGTAAGCAAGTTGGCCAGGGGATGGTCAAACCTGTTGAAGCCAAGATAACAGCTATCCTTGAGTACCCTGTTCCCTTTAATAAACGTGAGCTGCGACGGTTCCTAGGTATGTGTGGATATTACCGTGCTTTCTGCCCAAACTTTTCGTCCATTGTGTCGCCACTAACTGATTTGTTAAGCACTGCAAAAAGATTTATCTGGACACCCAGTTGTGAACATGCTTTTAATGTTGCGAAAGATTTACTCTGTAGTACACCTATAGTCAAAGCCCCTCAATTTGATGCCCCATTCAAGTTGCAAATTGATGCCTCAGCCATAGGAGTGGGTGCGGTCCTGCTGCAGGATCAATTCGGTGTAGAGCATCCTGTCTCTTATTTCTCTAAAGAGTTCTCAAAGTGTCAAGAGAACTATAGTGTTTTTGAGAAGGAGGCACTGGCAATGTTGATGGCACTACAACAATTTGAGATATACATAGGTGGTAGTGTGGCTCCTATAATCGTGTACACAGACCATAATCCGCAAATTTTTCTTGAACGCCTGGCTAACTCAAATCAACGACTTATGCGCTGGTCTCTTGCTATTCAAGAATTCAATCTTGATATTCGTTACAAAAGAGGCTCAGAGAATATCATTTCTGATGCGTTGTCCAGATCTTAAGATTTCTACCTAGTTAGTTGAGGACATGAAAAAATGTGAGTGTTGGTGAATCAATAATTGTTTATTATAAACAACATTTGTTGTTTATGATTTTGATGGTGGGGGTGTTACGTCCCCTGACGTAATTGTGTATATTGGGAGATGGTCACATGTTGTTTTCTCCTCCCTCTGTTTCTCTTTCTCTCTCTCTCTCTCTCTGCTAAGTAGCGGTCCAAACCATCTGCAGGTGATTGCAATTAGCGGCAGCATGGCTTCCCTGTTACGCAGTGTGCAAGAGGGATAAAGGGACTCAGGAGGAGTCCCTTTTCCGCTATCCCAGAGACGTTGTTGTATTATTTGCTCTTGAGCAATTTGTGATATGTGAACATAAGGTGTGGTTGCAGCAACGTTAATGTTGAGATTCTGTGTGAATCTAGTAAAAACCATGTAGGGAGTTGGGCGCCGATTTATTTGGGTTTAACCCCTTCTAAACTTTTCACCTGTTTTTCTTAAGTCAGGGAGAGAGGTAAGATTATTGTCTTTTATTTTGTTTTCTTTTGCCAGGGAAGTTATTTTGTTATAACCTTTAGAAAGACTGTTTTGTTTGTTATTTTGGCATTTGCTCTCTCCTGACGCTTTGGTTATTTAAGTTGATTAACTGCCCTGATATTGTATATTTTCAATAGTTATTCTTTTGGATTATGTTAACTCCTTAATAAAATAATTAAGTATATTTTCGACATTTGGTATTCTTTTGTGTTATGGTGTTAAGTAGAGGATTTTGGTGTGAACCTTTATTGTAAGTACTACTGGTGAACGTGATAACAGCTGGGATAGAGGAAAAGGAGACTTCTCAACGTTCACTTATTTGAACCCCTACTGATGAGTAAATCTAGAGTGTGTCCACAATTGTGTGTGGGTCCTTGCACATGCTGGATCAGGTCAAAAGTGTTTAAAACAGTCATAATTTCTTTTGCACTTTTGATTTCTGCATTATCTATGTGAATATTAAAATCCCCTGCAATAGTAAAACAGTCAAACTCTGAGGAAATCATTGATAACAGTTCTGTGAACTCTTCAACAAAGGCTGGAGAGTATTTTGGAGGCCTGTAAATAATGATAAACAGAATGCGTGGAGCACCTTTCAGCACAATACCTTGGTATTCAAAAGGCACTTACTGACCAAATGACACTTGCTTGCATTGATAGACATCTTTAAATAGAGCAGCTACACCTCCACCTCTCCTAACAGTCCTGCAGACACTTGTAAAGTTAAAGTTAGGAGGAGCTGTTTCATTGAGGACTGTTGCACTGCAGCTGTCTTCTAGCCATGTATCATTTAGAAACATAAAATCCAGGTTGTTTGTGGTTATTAAGTCATTGATCAGATTTTTTTTTCTTAGTGAGCGAATATTTAAAAATGCTAACGATGGCATTACTTTTTGTCTCTGCAGCAATCTTGGTTTGATGCATAATAGGCCGCACATTAGATGGGTCAGTCGTACGGCTTGAGAAGGCCTTAGACTTTCTATCACATGGCAAAACAGAAAGCTACAGGCACACTCGGTTCCCGCTTGTACTGTAAACCATATCACATATCACTGAGAGCAGCTATTAGTTGTTTTTGGTTCACCTACAGCAGATGGAGGAGGGTATGGGCCCTGGCGTTATGGCAGTGGCTGGAGAGCTCTCACAGGAGGAGGAGGGCGAGCAAAGCCCACAGGCTTTGGTGATTGTGGGGCCCGCCGTTTTTTTAGTTGATATCTGAATAAGGGTCACATGACATAAACCAACCAATGAAAACATGACACATAATCTAGACAACCAATAAAAAAACAAGACACATGCAACCAAGGAACCAATGGTGTCCCACTTTATATTAGGTGGCCTTAACTACTATGTACTTACATTTAAATTAATCATTTGGTACAATGCACTTATTGTGTACATATATATTTTTACATTGTACTTATATATTTAAAAATACCTATATGTAATTACATCTGTAATTAATTTCTGTAATTACATTTATAATTACACTGATGACCCATCACTTACACCTTAATCCACCCTTAAACCTACCCATACCACCAAACCTGTCCCTAACCTTACCCGTATCCCACCTCAATAGCAGAAATAGTGTTTTGCAATACAGTATGAACACAATAAGTACATTGTACTTATTTTTTGATGTAAGTACATAGTAGTTAAGGCCACCTAATATAAAGTGTGACTACCAATGGGAACAAGACACCTGGGGTGCATTCCACTCCACTTTTATACATGCACTCGCAAACTTCCCTAAGCTCTTTGCCCCCACTGCCATTTTGAAGTGCGTTCCACTTCCACCTTGACCGAGGGGGTGAGTCTGCTTCATATGCACACTGATTCTAGGTGATCAAGGGCTTAGGATGTTCCAGTTCAGCCCTTTCCAAGGGTTCTGCCGGTAGTGGGCTCTCACGCAATGTAATCAGTGATTTACATCCGAGTAAACGAGACTGAGTGAAGTTTGCGAGTGAAGGGCATAAAAAAATGGACTGGAACGCAGCCATGAGAGAACAGGCAATCACATGACTAGACAGGAACCATGACTGCAGCAAAATTTCATATTAAAAGACTTGAAAACATGAACATAAGTCAACACCCAAAACAAACTGTGACATACATCAGTCTTTCAATTTGACGGTAAACACTTATTCACATATTCCATAACCCTAACACACATTCTTACCTCTTTTCTTATAGTCTGATCGTGAGTGATCCTTTAATTCAAACCAGTCCAGGTCAAAGGGGACGGATTTATAGCTGTTCGGTCACAGAAGGAAGCTGCTCATCACTGAACATTAATGGTATTTGGGGTTTTGTACTATACTATTAATTGAAATATTATTTGCCATTTTCTACAAATAGGGGTTTCACTTTATTTTGATGGTCCCTTTAACACATTCTATTGACTATAAGTAATGTTACACCTACATTTCTACTGACTCTCATTAGAGTGTTAGTAGTGTATTAGTTGACTGGTAGGGTTAGGGTTAGATTAAGTTGACATGTTCTTGCAAAGTTACTTATAGTCAGTAGAATATCTGTTGGGAGACCAACACAATAAGCAGTTAGTAGATATGAAGCAGACAGTCTACTAATACTCTTATGAGAGTTTGTTGACATGTAGTTGCAACATTACTTAGTGTCACCAGAATGTTCAAAAGGGACCATCAAAATAAAGTGTTACCCAAATAGGGTATATAGGCTCTATGTCCTGAAACCCTTGAGGACTTCTTATTTTGTTTTTCAACAAATGAAGGTAGACAAATGTTTAACCTTAACATTAAGTGGGCTGATTTATTTCCTGTTACCTTTTTCCAATATTTGGGACTCGTAACTGAAAACTTGATTTGTATTTTCTAGTGACTAACATTAAATAAACATTCAAAATGCAAGGCAACTAAATTGTGCTGCTGCTAGGCAGTTTGGAACCAGATATTAATGTGCTTATTGTTAAAATGGATAGATAACAAGATTAAATGTTTGAGCATGTTTGATGAATAAAGTAGCCTATTTGTAGAAATTGAAAGGATTAAAGGGGTCATAAACTGAGAAACCAAAATTCTCTTGATTATATGACATATAAAGGCCTAAGTATACTTAGTTTTTGTACGCATATGGTAGTGTGTAGCCTTTCTAAGTATACTCCATTTGAAGTTGTGTGCGAACGCGGGCGGTCAACACATGTTCAGTGTCTGCTCTATTTTTCCCTGTTAAGTCACAATTGATAACAAATATATTTCAACCCTTTTAAACCCAATCTGAGTTGTCTCATACCCTCTCGCTCACAAGCACTTGTTGTCGTTGTCCATCTCTTTAGTTTCATTTTCTATTGTGAAACAACGGCCCGGGACAGTGTTGCCACCATGTGGAAAAACTGATTACTGCAAAATAACTTCAGTGCACGTGCGACCTGAGCGTACAAAGTACACGTGGTTACAAAAATGGGATGGTGCACATACAGTACACGTGTACTGTGCTGATGACGCAATTCACGTCACACACACTGTGCGCTGTCCCTCGCATACTCGTAAAAAGTGAAGTATACTTTGGGCTTAAGAGGTCATTATACTATAAAAACATCCTGTAAGTTTCAGAACTCAAAACTCTCTCTTTAGTCTAAAAACAGCATATAATGTAGGCAATCTGCCAAAACAACAGTGTGTGGAATGTTGTACTCTGTGACGTAAAACTGTGGATAAACACCGCCTCCGCAGAATAAATTCGACATCACTAGGCTTGTTCGAGATGAACTACACTAGCCTGCCAATGAACTGGCAGCTCATGACCCCTTAAAGATTAGTTATGAGATTAGGTCTTCTCACCATTGTGTAGAATGATCTAAATAATGCCACTGCATTTATATATGTTAGGAAATATTAAAATGGAGAAAAAAATCATTAGTCATAAGTTGATACCTAAAAATAGCCTTGCATTTCAACATACTGTCAAAGTTAAGCGGTTGTATAAGGTATAATTTTAATTATAAAGAAGGTCAAAACCTCCAGGTGGGAAAGGATCAAATTAGTTTGTATAATAGATTATGTTGTATAATAGTATATCTAGCATATTTAATAGTCTGTACCTCAGTACTGCAATCAGGGCATGCCCTTCACCCCCATGGGGTACTTTTTTCTTTTTAATGAAAATGAACAAACTGTCTGTATGTTAATGAAGTGCCCTCGGAAGCTGTCAGCATGTCTCTTGGACTTTCCATGGTTCAAGATCCACAATCTTCAAACGTGGCGGTAAGTTATTCAGCACACTATAGAGATAAGTAAAGTATGTACGACAAATGAAGTACATATTATAACTATTTCACAATTTGCAAATGTATAAAGAACTTAAAAAGTAAGATGAAATGCTCTGAAAATTTACTTTAAATTTATAAAAGGGATTATACATGTTAAAGTTAGTGATGTCAAACGATTAATCGCGATTGATTGCATCCAAAATAGAAGTTTTTGTTTACACAATATATGTGTGTGTACTGTGTATATTTATTATGTATATAGAAATACGGGTCACACTTTATATTAGGTGGCCTTAACTACTATGTACTTACTTCAAAAAATAAGTGTACTTATTGTGTTCAAACTGCATTGCAAAAGACTGTTGCTGCTATTGAGGGGATACGGGTAAGGTTAGGGACAGGTTTGGTGGTCTGGGTTGGTTTAAGGGTGGATTAAGGTGTAAGGGATGTGTCAACAGTGTAATTATAAATGTAATTACAGAAATTAATTACAAATATAATTACATATAGGTATTTTTAAAAATATAAGTACAATGTAAGAACAATGTAAGTACACAATAAGTGCATTGCACCAAATGATTAATTTAAATGTAAGTACATAGTAGTTAAGGCCACCTAATATAAAGTGTGATCGAAATACGCAATCATACAGTATATATTTTGAAAATATTTACATGTATATATTTATATTCATATAAATTATATCATATATAAATATATTTAATATATAAACATAATATATTTTTCTTAAATATATACATGCCTGTGTGTGTGTATTTATATATACATAATAAATATACACAGTACACAAACATATATTATGGAAACAAAAACTTTTATTTTGGATGTGATTAATCATGATAAATCGTTTGACAGCACTAGTTAAAATACATGAAATGAGAAGACATAAACAACATTTTGTTTGTGTAATATAAAATAATACATTTGATGTAATTTATCTGATCTGTTACTAAGACATATGTACATGTAATATGAGTGCATTTTATTTTATCTACTTAATTTGAATTATTTTATTGATACATTCGTGTTTATTTTATCTTTTTTTATTTTTTTTAATTATCTTGTTTCAACAACTAAGCAGATTTTTATCAGAGCAATAAAAGTGGTTGACATTGTGGCCTATAATTACTAATTGATTTAGTATTCCTTTAAATTCATGTTTCAATTCCATCTCACCCAGATTTGTGGTCCAACTATTCCAAAGAATTGTGTAGCAGCTACCAACTACAGAGGCATGTGCTTTATAAGTGAAAACAATGTGTTCAAACCACCAATACCGAGCCCTAAATACCGAGGTAAATATGATGTTCACTAAAGGGATTTTTAAAAATGTTATGCGCACTGCTCAGAGACGTGACTAGGACATCCAAACGCACGCTTTATTGAGTGTAGTCCACAATCCATTGAACAAGCAGTATAAACAATCCACATTACAACAGAGGTCCAAGGCAGGCAAACAGGGGTGTATTCCAGAAAGCAGGTTATGTGACATACCCGGGTATGTTTGAGGATAAGCAGGGCTTAATTTGTGCCAAAACAAGCCAGATCTGGCACCTCATTTTGTCAGATCCCCCTCCTCACGCACCTATATGAAAGACGTTTGTGCTGACCTATAGTGTGCATATATGAAAAATCCTCTATAATGACCGCGCTTGCGGCACATCTACATTTAAAATAAAGAACCTGAGCGTGCAAAAGACGCGACGTGAACTTCTCTGCTCTCACAGGACATGCACGGATCCAATAGCCTAGCTTACACATGTGATTTCTGTTCACATTTACTTAAGAAAAAAACCTGGATATTCACCAGAATGGCCATTTTTGCATAATTTTGTGTGTGTATTTGGCCACTTAGGTTCAACAACAAACTACGAAAAATAACTCAATATGATACTACTCGCTAGGCGGCTTTGGGTGTGAGCACGCAGCCTTGAGACCGCCTCTGGAGCGAGCGAGTACTACATTAGTTTAAAAAGACATTTTTGCATTTTTGTGACGATGCAAAAAGGACCTGATTAAGCAAGTGACAATTCTGTCAACTGTCCCGAAATGCGAGTGAAAGTCTTGGATCAGCGACAGTGTGTAGCAGTTCGTTGTATTACAGACGAGATGTGCTGATGTGAAGCCGCTTTGAGAGAGTGAAAGAGAGAAGACGCGGTCCAGCTGAGTCACTCATGCTGTTTTCAAATGACTGATTTAATCTGCTAGTTTGTGTGGATTTATTTACTCATATAACTTACTTGCTATATTGAATAAATGTTTACAGGAATTTCCCTCATTATAAATTTGAAAGCTGCGGGAGTAAAACTATGTGATATAGCCTACACACAATCCCCCACGAAATTCTGGACAGGATTAATTATAACACTATTACAGGGATTTGTGAAATAAAATTCCATTATTATTATTATTATTTATTTATTTTTTTTCCCCAGGCCTGGAAATTGCTGTTTCAAAATTTCATGGCTTTTTCAGGTTTTTTTAATTAAATTTTTTTATGTACGAACCCTAATAAAAGCAACTGATGCACGCTGTTAATCACTTAAACTAGCCCACCAATGTGATTGGCTGAATGCTGTGTTACCTCTCCCTCCTTTAATCACATGCCGGATCTGTCACCCCGCTTTGTTCTGGGACCTCGAAATTTACAAATTAAGCACTGAGGATAAGCGAGCAGATAATCTCAGCTTTCGGTTCAAAAATCGAAGGTAACTTTCAGGGTATGTAACCATAATCAAGTCAAGTCAAGTCATCATTATTTATATAGCGCTTATTACAATGCAAATGGGGTCAAAGCAGCTTTACAGTATTAAACGGGGAAATAGTGTGTCGAAATAGTGTGTCTTTCTCCTCTGGCTAGACAAAACCAGCAGTTTAAATCTAGGCTGCAGCCTAGTCAGATTGTGCAGAAAACTCATCTGGTTCCCATGGTCTTGTACCAATGGCTGTCTGGGGGATGAGGTCTTTGGAGGGGATCAGTCTCTGGGGCACATCTAGATGTCCTAGTCTCCGCTGACATTTCAGGGCAGTCGAATTCGTCTCTAGGTGCTGATCCACCATCTGATCTGGATACAGACTGGATCCGGGTGGATACGGTGACCTCGGAATAAGAAAGAAACAGACTAATATTAGCATAGATGCCATTCTTCTAATGATGCATCAAGTACATCAGGTGTTATGGGAAGTGTTCCCGGTTCCGGTTGACCTAATTAATGCTGCCTAACAACCCTTTAACGGATTTGAATTATAGAAATGCGATGGTGTGACAGAGTGTGTCTGCCTCCCGAACAGCGGATGTGGAGGACTATAATGTGATAAGAGCTCACTCAAATACTGAGGTGCCAAACCTTTCAGGGCTTTATAAGAAATTAACAAGATTTTTAAATCTATACGATGTTTAATAGGGAGCCAGTGCAGTGTTGACAGAACCGGGCTAATATTTGACATTGAGAGCATAGGTCGTAATTTAGATATATTTTTAAGATGGAAAAATGCGGTATTATAAATGACATGTTTTTCAAAGGAAAGATTGCTATCAAATAGCCTGCCTAGGTTCCTAACTGATGACGAAGAATTTACAGAGCAGCCATCAAGTATTAGACAGTGTTCTAGGTCATTACGTGGGGAGATTTTGGTCCAATAATTAACACCTCTGTTTTTCATCTATGCATTTATATATATATATATTATATGTATAGTTGCATTATATGTTAATGATAAAGCACTAATATAAGTAATATATAAGGTAATATATTGTTCTAATATGGTTATTATATTTTATTGGCATATATAACAGTTATCGGTATAAATAATAAAACACTATTATGACAAAGTAATATTTAATTTATTATATTATATATATTTATTACATTTTATATTATCATCTCACACATGGATTGGCATTTTCTATGATGTATTTCTATAATAAAAATACATATCTGATATGACTTAATATATAATTAGCATCAAACAAACAATATAATTCTTATTCTCAAGGATAAAAGAGTAAACGGAAAAAAAGAAAAATGATTGCACAACCATCAATTAGGTGGCAATATGCACTAAGCATGTAAATGACCACTGAACAAAAGAAGAAGAAAGAAACAGCATGACTCGTCGATTAGTCACTCTGTCAAGAATGTCTTGAGTCTTAACCAGGAACATACTCTGTGTTGAATGAACCTACTCCTGGACGTGTTTTTGGAACCACATATCTCGAGTAAGCAAGGTTTGGGGTTAATCAACCGATAGTTCAGGGTTTAGCAGATGGTAAGTTAAAGGGTTACTCCACCCCTAAATGAAAACTTTGTCATTAATCACTTAGCCCCATGTCGTTCTAAACCCGTAAAAGCTTTGCTCGTCTTCCGAACACAATTTAAGAGATTTTGGATGAAAACCGGGAGGCTTTTGACTGTCCCATTGACTGCCACGTAATGAACACTGTCAAGGCCCAGAAAAGTATGAAAAACATTCTCAAAATAGTCCATCTGCCATAAGTGGTTAAATCTGTATTTTATGAAGTAACGAGAGTACTTTTTGTACGCAAAGAAAATAAAAATAATGACTTTTTCCAACAATTCATCTCTTTGATTGAACAAAAACAGCGCATCTTTGTGTTGCGGCTGACACAGAATAGCGTATGCAGTTTGCGTCCAGCGGATATTCTCCAAAATGCCACTACGGTGACGCGAAGAGACACAGAGGAGACGAATTGTCGAAAAAAGTCATCATTTTTATTTTCTTTGCATACAAAAAGTACTCTCGTTGCTTCATACAATACAGATTGAACAATTGATGGCAGATGGACTATTTTGACAATGTCTTTCATACTTTTATGGGCCTTGACAGTGTTCATTACGTAGCAGTCAATGGGACAGTCAAAAGCCTCCCGGTTTTCATACAAAATATCTTAAATTGTGTTCGGAAGACGAACAAAGCTTTTACGGGTTTAGAACGACATGGGGCTAAGTAATTAATGACAAAGTTTTCATTTTGGGGTGGAGTAACCCTTTAACTGTGCTTTCTGAAATACACCCCAGGTAAACCCAAGGAAACCACAGTTCATGATGCAATCCAGAAAACAGGAAGAGTGCCCTCTGGTGGAGCTTATGGGCATTCGAGCTGGAGATCATGACATAAAATTAACTTAACTTTCTTCTCATTTGATGTAACTTTACTACAGTTTTAACTACATGTGTACACACTTCTGCTTCTCTTTATTTCCAGACTGTCTTGGTCAGATTGACATAGCTTTTCTATTAGATGGATCGGGGAGTGTAGGGGAGTATAATTTTGGGATCATGAAGACTTTTGTGACAAATGTGATCAAACGTTTTACTGAGCGGGATGCACAGGTAGGAATAGCCTTAAATATTTTCAGTACTGTTTTTATGCATATGAAAAAGTGAACCACGTTAAGGTGTCTTTCCATGTAAAAATATCTTTTGTCAGAAAAAATATGGCTTTATAGAGCACATAATGAGAATTTATTTGTTGCTGGTTTACAGTTTGCCATTGCACAGTATTCCACTGGTTGTGATATTCATTACAATTTTAATCAACTCAAAACTGAAGACAGCGCATGGGAGACTAAGGTGACAAGTATATGGTACAGAAGGGGTGGCACTTACACTGCATCAGCCATCCAAAAACTTGTGTAAGACATGTTTGTTACTATAATAATCTGAAAAGATTTTATTTGGCCCAATGTGCATTATTTTCATATTCATTTATATTTGTAGTTTAAAAGTTAAAATGTAAATCATTATGAGAAATACAATTGATTGAATTGAAGTCAACAGTGGAGACATAATTATCATGACAAACTAGAGGCTTACATTTTCTGGAAAAAAAGTGGGTGTTGCTATGAAGTTGTTAAGCATGTCTGGGTGGTTATTTACATATTGTTATGTGGTTTTTATGTGTCTTGCAATTTTTCCTAAACCTCTTTCCAAATACTAGGGACGAGCTATTTATACCAACTGGAGGGGCAAGACCATCAGCCAAAAAAATCTTGCTCGTTATTACTGATGGAGAGTCACATGACAGGAGCTCATTGCCACGTGTAGCATCACAGGCACAGGCAAAGAACATAGTACGATTTGCCATTGGGGTAGGTTTTTGTCAAGTTCTTGAATATTCGCTTGTTGTATTCAGTAATCAGGTTTAAGGTGCTTCGGAAAAAAGTATCTGCTAAATGAATAAATGTAAATGTAATTACAACAAGCTGGGTTTAATCCTGAACCTTTTGTTGAGAATTTTATGTGTTCATTTCTGAGCTGCTAACATTTTGATGTACTTACAGCTTAAAATAATTAAATGCATGGAAATAAAAAAAATAATAAAATAAACAAAATTGTGTAAATATATTTAATTAACATTTCATATTACTATGAATTTATTGCTCAATGACATATTGCAATATGTATGCTGTGTCTGGGTTTCATTGGGTACGTTTACACTGTCAGTTAAATGTGACCCATTTCCAATTTTTTCCTCATATGTGACGCAGATCGGCTATGTTCTCAGACCATGTAAACAGGAAAAAAAACGCATGCATTCAGATATTTCGAGATTGGTTTCAGGCCTCATTTATATGTGGAAATAAATCAGATACAATCAGATATGTGGATGTTACCGATAATTCTAACCTGTATTCTGTGAATTATCTTGTTTAAGCCCATTTCAGTGCATTCCTCATCTTTTTGCAATTAGTATAACACCCATATGTGACAGAACACCAGACTAAATACAGCTGAATTATTTGCAGCATTTTTGTTTCTTTTTTTTCCCCTTTTTTTTTTCTGAGATGACTCTCTTCATCTTGCATGTCAGACGCACTACCCGGACTGTTCACTCTGTGTATTTTACCACACAAGCCTGATCGAGCAAACATTCCAGCGGACGGTCCAAAGGAAGATATTTGTGGAGTGGGTGCTAGTGAATAACAATTCCCCATTCACCATCAGCCTGGCTGAGCACCACAACAACCCCACTCTACACCCAGAAACCAGCCATCCACCACCAGCGAGTGGTCCAACAGAGATGGTTTTAGAGCACACTGCTGACAAGGGAGACCAGCCTGCTGTGATTGACGAGCCTGATCCAACAGAGAGGACATCGTCCTGGAGCCTGTACCCTTCAAAGAATCTGAGCAGGTGCATGAGATGGAACCAAGGAGCGTTGCAGAGGGATTTCTAGTGGAGGGAAGCCCTGCCCACTACCCTACCACTACGGATGCGATAGATATTGAATCTGGAAGCTTATAGAACAAACTTATGGACATTTTTGAGGAGGATTTAATTGATTGATGTGGAGAGATAATACCCAGTGTTCCAAAGTCTCCTGTGTGTCCTGCACTTCCTGAATCTCCTGCATTTCTGCTGGTTCCGCCCAGGTCCTGTTCTGAATTCCCAACCTTCCTATCCTAACTCCTCTATCAGCCAATTCCTTGGTCCTGCCTCCCCTGGTGTCCTTCAGCCCCTCTGCATTTCCTACTCCATGTGTGGATCTGCCTCAGTGCTTCAGGCCACCAGCTCCGCTAAACCCAGAGGTTCCCCTGTCCCTGCCTCCAGCGACTGAGCCCCGGACTCCACCTCAGCTGTCTGACCCATCAGCTCTGCCTTGGCTCCTTGCTCCCTTGTCTCCACCTTGGCCCGTCATCCAGCTCCGTATTGGTCAGTCGTTGACCTATCCACTCCCCTGGCTTTGCCTCGTCCCTCCATCCCTCTGGCTTTGTCAGGCTCCTCCTTCCCTCTGCCGCCACCTTTATCCTCAGTTACTCCAGTTCTACCGCAGTCTTCCGGGTCTCTGCCTCCGCATCAGTTGCATGAGCCATCAGCTCCACTTTGGCCTTCCAGGCCTCTGGTGTCACCCTGGCTCTCCATCTGCTTGGCTCCACCTCCAGCAGCTCCATCTCCATTGCTCATCCTCAGGATGCCTTCCATTAAGTCGTCTGCTTCATGGCTCCTCCCTCTCTTGACTCCACCCTGGGTTCTCATCCTGGCTGGTCTCTGGACCAAGGACTAAGTTTTTCACTAGGGTGTCTTTCTAATTTTCTTCAGTTCTTCATCCTCCTTCGGAGCCCCCACCCTCCCTCCTCCCTCCTCAGTTGGACTGTTTTGTACGGTTTCATTGTGTTTGGTTCTGGCCTGTGACCTAGTTTCCCTCAGTCTGTTTAATCATTCTGTTCAACTGTGTTCCTGTTAATGATCTAATTTAGTTCCTGTGTATTTATTCTCCCTGTTTGCTTCTGTTCTTGGTCTGGTGCCATCTTTCGATGTGGATGTTATCTCATCATTCTAACCAATATTCTGTGGATAATCTTATTAAAGCCCATTTCTGTGTATTCCTTGCCTTTGTGAAATTAGTTTAATATCCACACATGACAAATATGATTTGTAACATTATTTCTCTTAAAGGAAACAATATATATATATTTTTTTGTTTCTAGGTTGGCAATGCTTTTAATAATCCCTCTGCAAAAGAGGAGTTGAATACGATCGCTTCTGATCCAGACATTGATTATGTGTTTAAAGTGACAGACTTCAATGCACTAAATAATATTCTTCAAAAATTGGAAGAGAATATTATTGCTATTGAAGGTATGTTGGCATCTTAGAATACAATACAATTAAGAATGAAAGTCTTTTTTATGTATGTATAGATATATCTTTTTAGAATAACTGAACAGATTTTCCCTAAAACTTTAACGCAACTGTGTGTAGTTTTGTGTATTTTTGTGACTTTGGATCCCCTACAGTTAAGTAAGTGGAATTCACTGTCATAATTACAGTGGATACATGTGCATTTGTTGCTGCCGTGACACAATTTGCCCTTTTGGCTCAATTTTGTATCTGCTCCCAGAACAGACATTTGGAATGAAACATTTGCCTTATTCAAAGTCAGTGTAATGTTTTAAAAAATGATTATTCAAGCTAAAAAACACGTTATAAAGTTGCTTTAAATTACTTTGAATCAGTGATTTATCTCTATAACTTCTGTCGCTTTGCTGCAGGAACTCAGACTTCAGGTGATTCCTCTAGAATGGAGTTTGCACAGGATGGATTCAGCACAGCTTTCACATCATATGTAAATAATATGTGATTCTACGAAATCCTTAATATGAATCTCTTCAGACCGAGTGAATGATCATAGGATGGTTATACAGTCGTTGGGGGGTTATTATAGGAATAAACTTCAAACACTATAACACTGTGCCCCAAAGGCAACATTGTACCCTTTCATCTTGTGTAATGAATTCAAATAGTTTGTCATGTGAACAGAAGAATATGCAGTAACTTGAGTTGGTGTATATGTTCCTAATCCAGTGACAGTTTTGTTTTGCTTTGTTTAGGGAAGTGTGTTAATGAGTGCTGTGGGAGCTTTCCAGTGGAAAGGTGGATTTCAGGAATATTTTCCAGACTATTCCTTTCATACAGGCAGTGAGCATGAAAGCTATCTAGGTGAAGCTTTTTTTTATTTTATTTAAACAAACAACTATAGAAGACCTATGAATTTAAAGTCAATTTCTTCTATGCATCAAACACTACTCAGAACATGCATACTACTGAACTATTGCATTTTGTCTGAAGGTTATTCGATGGCTGTTGCAACAGTGTCAAGCATCAGCTATGCTATTCTAGGAGCTCCAAGATACAAGCATCAAGGACAAGTCATCGTATCACAAATCAGAGACAATCCCGATAAACTGCTGGACTCTCCCAAGGTTGTTCACTTACGTTTTTGGCATCAGAACCATGCATAAAAACATCATCATTTTCAATGTGCAATAATTGTGTAATAAGTTTGTTATGACGTTTTTAATATCTAGGGTACGGGAGCCGTAACAAGAAAATTATTCCCTTCCCCTTTCTCTTTTAATAGTGAAAAGTAATAGTTACATATTCACTCATTGCAATTGTGTGGCAATAAATGATCAAAACAAACAAATATTCTCAAAAGAGAATTTATTTTGATGTCCAGGAGTAGTCAAACATTGAAGTTCAATACTGAAGTTAAATAAATATGCAAAATAAAGATATGAAGAAAAGAGAAAGACAATCTCCGAGTAGTGCCAAAGAAAAGAAATAAACAAAAATAGAAAACCAATCTACCTAAAGTAAATAGTTCTTACCTAACTATAAACAGCAAAAAAAACTAAACATCTTCAGCGTATCACACGCCCTACCTTCCCTACACTGGCTAACAAAACAAAACTTACAAAAGATGGCACATACTCACTAAACTAGTGTGTATAATACAATGCAGTTAAAACCTACATGTGTTCAATGTATGTCACGTGACATTATAATCTATCGCTTTCTCTGTTATCCACAAAGATCACATAGACGAGAAACTCACAACACAGCTGTAATGAGAAAAGGCATAACAGATTAAATGTAGATCGACGTCAGTTAGAATCGATCTATTTGAACACATGGTAGTCAGAATGCACAACACAACTTACCTTAAATGTAAGATGAAAAACCTTCACCGAACACAATTCGTCACCGCATAGATGACTCGCGCTCGACACCTCGAGACACTCCGGCCACAGTTTGCACGCCAGGGCTCTAGTTCTCCGTCTCACTCCACGAGGTATTGTTTGTTGCTGCTGCTGCCGCTGCCGCAACTGCATTGACGAAGCCTTTATACATCATCGACCTCCTCGTTCCGGTCAGCAATTGATGGCGTTTTCCACATATTGCATAAAGTTTACATTCAATATAAACTATTACAAAAAAAATATTAATAATAACGACCATGATATGTAACGTAAGTCAAGATATTACAGTGCTGCTGTAAGTTTTATTTTAACATTGGTGGAGACCTCAAAGCAGTCTCCCTGTTGCCCCACACCCATTTCTGTGTTAATGATAAACGTTTCATGACAATTTAATGTCATCTAAAGCTAATTTATTTAATCAAATCTATTTATAGATATGGTGCCAAAATACTCATAACTCATAAAGGGAGTTTTTTTTTTTTTTTTTTTTTTTAAATATGAACCAACAACATTACAATTTAGCTTTCTGTATTTTACTATAGAATATCTAAACAAGCATTCATAACTGCATAAAACATATTTCAGGGATTGGCATTAAATGGACTGTTTCTTACCTTGAAATATCAATTTCAAAAACATTCTGATGGTACCCTGACTTATAAATAGGCAAATGGCTTCCCACACACCCATACTGAAATGTTTAAGTCGTGAGTGTGTGAAGTTTAAGTATTACAACAAAACATCCCATTATTGTCAAGTTTTGTTTAATTTTCGAGGGGACCCTTTGGGTTTTGAAGCCACAGCTGCAGCACTCTACAATCTGACCCATTTCAGATGCAGCCAATATAATAACAACAGTGGTTATATATAAATATATTTTGATTATTTGATCAAAATTATCGATAGGGACAATTATGTAGTTGCTGGACATTGGTGCATATTGTTAGAGATGTTCCTACTAGATTCTTGTGATAGAGTAAAATCAACTCTCGAAGGAGAGGCTTGGGAGAGATCTAAAGTCTTTAACTTTAGGTCCAGACATGGTTTTAAGAAGATTTGGGATGGGTGCAGTGATAGCAGTACAGAATCAAAACACAAATAGACAGTAGTCTGTTACAATCAGCAGAAAGTAGATAAAGATAATATTAATGTTCAACCTTCTCTATTCTCAGCCTCAGATTGGCTCATATTTTGGAGCTGAGGTTTGTGTGGTGGATTTGGACAGTGACTCCATTACAGACCTTCTCTTGATATCTGCACCAATGTACATGGACCCTGACCGCGAGGGCACAGTGTTTGTTTACACCTTTACGAGTCAGGTACAGTAAGTGATGGGGATAAAACTTTTTAGAACAATTTGAAAATTAATTCTGATTTAAATAAAGAATTTTGATGAAATATTTGATTTTTTCCCCTTTACTCTCTCTGGTTTGTCTTCAAAGTTTGTTTTTTCCGGTGTGGTGTTGGTGGGAATGGCAGGTCAGAGGGGTCGGTTTGGTTCTTCTCTGGCCAATCCAGCAGATCTGAATGGTGATGGTTTCAGGGATGTTCTGATTGGAGCTCCTTTGGAGGAGAATGGTCAGGGCAGCATCTACATTTTCAATGGAGGAGTAGATCAAATAAATCCCACATATTCACAGGTGAAAAAGACGTAGTTGGTGGCATTTTAAGGGAGTAGTGGTTTAAAGCACCTTCCTTGCGTTACTTTACTTTTCCTTGGCTCACTTCACAGGTTCATTCTAATATTTTCTTTGTCTGATTCATTCTCTGTGTGTGATGACAGAGGATTGCTGGATCATCTGTGCGACCAGGTTTGCGGTTCTTTGGGATTTCGTTGAGTCAGTCCTCTCTAGACCAGACTCAAGACAGCCTTCCTGATATTGCTGTTGGGTCCATGGGAGAAGTTCTGCTTTTCAGGTCTGTTAAAGGAACTCAAAATATATACAAATACAGAGTTTTGGCCATAGTCACTCATATACGTCTTATATGTGGATCATTCAGGTCCAGACCCATCATGCTCTTGAACACCAAAGTAACTTACAACCCATCCAAAATACCCACCAGTGTAACAGACTGCTCAAAGCCATTGCAAAACATCCTGACCGTGTGCTTCACCATGAGTGGATTCAAACACAGCCTAACAGGTTTACTCATAAACTAATTACATACTAAAACTTTTTTAGTTTTTGTGAACAGAGCTCTCAAAATCTGGTATTGTTGCATTGCTAATATATATTTTTTTTAATTTCTTGTAATCAATAATGTTTTCTAGGTTTGGCTGCAAATATTAATTACACCATAATGCTGGATGCCAAGCGACAGAAATATCGAGCATATTTCACAGCCAAAAACCGCCTCCACAATGATGTAATGGACATAACATTGCAGGAAGCTTGCAAAATTCATGCTTTCTATATAGAGGTAGGCAGCAAATGTCATTTTGTTGTCTAGCTTTTCTGATTAAACTTTCAGTGAATCTGATGATGAGTGAAGGCTAAAATCTTTGAGAGCCATTCTTGTTTCTAACCTCAAGCTCAGTCATTCAGACTTTGCTAATTATGCCGACTTTGTTAATTATGCCTTAATTTTTCCACCATAGAAAGAAAATTAGCAGGATGCAAAACAGGATATTTCGGAGAATTGCTAAATTCCTTTCTATTTCTTTTTTCTATCAGGCTTGTCCAGAAGATGCTCTGAATCCAGTGTCCAATGAGTTAACATTCACATTTGAGGGTCTTCCATCTAAATCTAGAACAATGCAAAATTTGAGGCCAGTACTGCTGCCAGAGATAAAGACCACCACAGACAACAATGTAAGAGTTCATCTGTGCACAATCCTTAATACCTTATAGCCTGCACTTTATAGTTCATTCTAAAATGTATGATCATAACCAAAGTGTTCTAATATCAAAGGAGGTTCATTTTGGCCCTTGTCTCTTTGAATATGTCCTGGTGGCCACCATAGCCAGCAGAATCAATAATGCAGAAATGCACAGTGGTTTCAGCCTCATCACATAAGAGAGATTCTTGAAATTTGCTGGGCCCTCGCTTTGTTTTACAGCTAGATTTTGAGATAAACTGCGGAAATGATAATTTATGTGTTGATGACCTCAGAATGGATTTCAATTTCTCTGGGTGAGCAAATCATTTGCTGTATTTCTAAACTTTAATATTGATAGAGATGAGTAATTCCAAATGATCTCGACACCCACAAGTCTCTTTTGTTTCTGTGATCCAGATCTACAAACATAGAGGTTGGGATCATGCAGGAGATCAATGTGACAGTGTTTGTAGAGAACAGAGGAGAAAACTCATACAACACACTCTTCATCCTCAACTACCCATTTGGACTTTCCTACAGGAGAATCACATCTAAACAGGTAAAGCCAGACACGGAGATATAAATGCTGAATCTAATAGTAGTTAATCATGATAAACATAATATATCTAAGGCAAATGAGCTACTAAACAATGAAGATGCAATAAAATGTGTGTTGAAATATATGATAAATGTTATTTATGAACAGGGCAGAGTGGAGTGTGTGTCTCTGGATGGTGTGCAAGGGATTAAACTAGGAGAAACTACCTGCTACATCAGTAAACCCATCCTTAAGGACAACTCTCAGGTCAACAATTACAGCTGTGACACTAACTGAACATTTGCTTGTGTGTAGGGCTGCACGATAATGGTTAAACTCAGTGTTTCTCAAATTTGTCCTTGGAACTCCCAACGCTACACATTTTGTATATCTCCCTCAATGGATACACCCGATTCAAGTTTTGCAGATTCTACTAATGAGCTGATGAGTTGAATCAGGTATGATAGATGAGGGAGACATTCAAAACTTGCTGTGGTTGGGGGTCTTCAGGACAGGTTTGAGAAGCAGTGGTTAAACTGATAATCACGATTCTTTTGCTCAAAAATCGCGATTAAGAAGTTTTTTCTAATGTTTCCTCAGAATTATTACACGTTCATGTAAGCACAAATCAAGAGAACGTCAGCTCAGTCCACTTTCCTGGTTCATTTTACTCATCATAAATATTAACACACTCTCTACATTATGAAAACTGGTAGAATGTTAAGAAGCTTCTTTCAAAAGCTAAAACTTAAAAAAAAACTTGTTTCTGTCATGGAATAAAAAAAATATATAAAAGGTTATTGTGAGTATTTATCTCACATTTCTGACTTTTACTTTCAATTGTGAGTTTATATATCAATCTTTTTATATCTCAGATTTTTGAGTTTACATATTGCAATTTTGACTTTTTTCTTTGAATTATGAGTTAAAGGAGACTGGATGCAAAATTCACTTTTACATGGTGTTTGAACTTAAATGTGTGTTGGCAGTGTCTGTACAGAACCACACTATAATGATAGAAATGCCCACAAATCATAAGCACTGTCTCAGATCAAGCCAGATTCAATTCCCAGAGTCATGGCAGTGTGACGTCACACAGGCAGGCCCCTCCCACGATTGTTGATGGACATTGCCGTTTAAGCATAGACCCGCCCTGAGTGAGCTGGAAACAGTCCGCTATTGTTTCAATGCCGGAGCAGGAGTTGACAAGAATGGCTCCTAAGTGATTGAGGTGTTTTGTTGTTGGATGTAATAATGAACATAGCAGTCGTGATTTACTCCCGACATCTGAGCCGCTGAAGAGGATTACGTTTGTTTTTGATGGGAATGCATCCCCCGATCTACCTAAATGCATTTATGTTCACACTAATCATTTGTGATCCAGCTTCACCCTCAGAAAAAGTCAAGTCACCTTTATTTATCTAGCTCTTTTAATAATACAGATTGTGTCAACAGTATTAAATAGGAAAATAGTATGTCAACAATGCAAAAGGACAATAGTAAACACTCAATTTGTGAGTAAAGTGAGTATAATTTTTTTATGAATTTTTGCGAATCGCCTTTCCTAATAATCTGTTAGTTAGCAAGTTGCACGTTGAATGCAGCTAAAGTTAACAGTCTCATGAGAATGGCTCATCACCCCATGGAAGAGAGGGGCGGGGTCAGCAGAGCTCCTTCGAATTTACATCTCACAATGTAAACATCTCTCAGTGTTTTTTTAACATTGAACTTTTTTTTGTTTTGTTTTGTTTTTTTTAGCACAGTCATTGCATGTGTGCATTTATTCAGCAACTACAATCACAAACAATATAGTAGAGACTGATCTTTGGATTTATTACAGTTTGTCACTGAGAAGGTTTGCTCAAAGATTTAGTTGCAGAAAATAGTTCAAGCAGCCATAAGTGGAGGGTGAACCAAATTCAGGGTAAGGCTAAATGTAGACTAATGTTATTATAATCTATTAACTACAAACATACAAGATAACGTAAATGTCAAAGATAAAATAAAAATCATAAAAAATACATTTATATTTATAATTAGGCAAGGCAAGGCGAGTTTATTTATATAGCACATTTCATACACAGTGGTAATTCAAAGTGTTTTACATAAAAGGAAGTGAAAAAGTCATTAAAAAAATTAAAGTCACAACAACAAAAACAAGGAATTAAAAAATAATAATAATAAAAACAAGATATAAAAACAGTCAATTATAAAAAATGATTATACATAGTGCAGTCAGTTCGGACGTAGCACAGTGCTCATTTGACAAACGCACAGCTAACAGATGAGTTTTGAGTCTGGATTTAAATGTGGCTAATGTTTCAGCACATCTGATCTCTTTTGGAAGCTGGTTCCAACTGCGGGCAGCATAATAGCTAAAAGCAGACTCCCCTTGTTTTGTGTAAACCTTTGGTATTTCTAACTGACTCGATCCTAATGATCTGAGTGGTCTGTTAAGGTTATATTCTGTGACCTTATCTGCAATGTATTTAGGTCCAAGGCCATTGAGTGATTTGACGGGCCTTAGTATATTTTCTGCTATGAATATAAGAACATATTATATATCAAAACAAAGACCCAAGTCTCTGCTTTCAAACAAAAAAAACTATTTTATTCTATCTTCATGTGTTCATGTTTTATCACCATTTGAATACAGGTGGGTACCATCAAAAATACAACATTTTGGACAAAAAACTGAGAAAAATGTATTTTTATCAAAGTAGTGCATTTTCATGCAAAATACATTCAGATGTCATATTCTTTCACTTGTAAATAATTATATGAATAATTTAAATTGCATTCAATAAACAGAACAATCAGACACACACACACACACACACACACACACACACACACACATATACATTCATATGATCATACACACAGGCTACATACATACATATGCATACATATACTGTACATGCACGCACGCACGCACACACACACACACAGATAGATAGATAGATAGATAGATAGATAGATAGATAGATAGATAGATAGATAGAGCCCACACACACACACACACACACCCCTCTATTCAGATCGACGGATCGGTTACAACATATGTTTCTGTGTCTGTAAATGCATCTCTCTCACTGACTACATCGTCCCGATCAGATTCAAAATGGTCTAAGCATGATCTACATAGGCTATGATCTATATATGATCTACATTTTCTGTGATCCTTCCATTTATGCCGATCGTCTTCTATTCGCACCCTAAAGACCCGGAAGTCCCGTAACTCATTCAGGACATGCGCTAGGGCTTTCCTTACCGTAATACACATAGAACACGGATTGCCGTAAAAACACGTCAATGGCGGGGAAGCGTTGTCTCTTAATTGATGAGATATCTCGTCAATGGCATTGAAAGAGTTAATGACTTAGTGGGAGCATATACAGGCTAAACAAGAGTGGTGCAAGAATTGAGCCTTGTGGGACTCCACATGTCATGGATGTCCACTTAGACTTATGCTCTCCTATACTCACATAATAACATCTCCCTTCTAAGTATGACCTGAACCATTGGAGTACCATCCCAGAAAGCCCGACCAAATTTTCCAGTCTTTCTACAAGTATGTTATGATCAACAGTGTCAAACACAGCACTAAGTTCTAGTAGTACCAGCACTGATATTTTGCCAGAATCAGAATTGAAGCGAATATCATTTATTATCTTAATGAGTGCTGTCTCTGTGCTGTGATGTGCTCGGAAACCAGATTGAATATTGTCCAGGTATCCATTTAAGTTTAAGTAGTTATTCAGCTGATTAAAAACTACCTTTTCAATAATCACCTATGAAAGGAAGATTTGATATTGGTCTATAGTTGCTCAACATTGTGTTATCAAGATTGTGCTTTTTCAGAAGGGGCTTAACAACTGCAGTTTTCAGGGAGTTTGGAAAAGTCCCAGTAAGAAGTGAGGCGTTCATCACTTCTAAGAGATCTGCATCCAAACAGTGAAGCACACTTTTGAAAAAAGATGTGGGAAGTGTGGGAAGTGTGTCAAGATAGCAGGTTGATGATTTAAGGTGCTGTACTATTTCTTCCAAAATTTTGCTATCAATCGCTCCAAAAACAGACATAGTCACTTCTTTTTTAAATTGCGGTCGAATCTGTGTGACCTCTGAGTAACTTGAGGATGTGCCAATCTCCTTTCTGATATTATTGATCTTCTCAGAGAAGAAGGAAGCAAACTCATTGCATTTGCTGTCGGAGAGCATTTCCCTGGAAATCTGACTTGGGGAGTTTGTTAGTCTCTCAGCAGCAGCAAAACGAGTGTGAGTTTTGTTTAAGTTACTGTTTATAAAGTTTGAGAAGAAGGTCTGTCTAGCTGTGGCTAGTTCCACATTGAAGGCATGAAGGCTGTCTTTATAGATGCTATAGTGAATTTTAAGTTTCGCCACAAGTTTCCGCCACATCCGCTCAGCTTTTCTGCATTGTCTTTTCATACTCTGAACTACTGTTGATTTTCTCCAAGATGATTTTTGTCTGCCAGTCTTCTTGCTGACTTTTTCATGAGCGATATCATCAGTAACAATCTTAACTTTTGAGCTAAATGAATCCAGGAGAAGATCAACAGAGTCTGCAGAAATGCTTGGTGTTAAAGATATAGCCTTCATAAATAGCGCACTAGTGTTCTCGTTAATGCAACTCTTTCTGACAGAGACAGATCTAGATTCAGTGGTAACAGAGATCAATATATCAAAGAAAATACAGTAAATACTGATGAGTAAATCTAGAGTGTGTCCACGATTGTGTGTGGGTCCATGCACATTCTGAATCAGGTCAAAAGTGTTTAAAACAGTTATAATTTCTTTTACAGTTTTGATTTCTGCATTATCTATTTGAATATTAAAATCCCCTGCAATAGTAAAACAGTCAAACTCTGAGGAAATCATTGATAACAGTTTTGTGAACTCTTCCACCAAGGCTGGAGAGTATTTTGGAGGCCTGTAAATAATGATAAACAGAATGCGTGGAGCACCTTTCAGCATAATACCTAGATATTCAGAAGACAAATACTGACCAAATGACACTTGCTTGCATTGATAAACATCTTTAAATAGAGCAGCTACACCTCCACCTCTCCTAACAGTCCTGCAGACACTTGTAAAATTAAAGTAACTGATTAATTAAAAAAAAATAAAAAATTTAGGATAAATAACAAGGCCAGTATAGCAACAATTATGGTCAATTAATCAAGAGAAACCGTGATCATAATTAAAATGTGATTAATCATGCAGCTCTACTTATGTGCACATATACACATACACATTTATTTACTAATTTTAAACTCAAAGCTGTTTTCTGCTGTTGTCTTATCCAGAGCAACTTTAATTTCACGTTATGTTGGCATATGACTTACATATGACTTATCTTTGAATTAGTCCAACATTCAGTATTGATTTTCTTATTCTGGCATTTTTGTCCAAATTGTAGGTTGTGTTTGAAATTACATACAGTATTAATAAAGAAAGTACACTGGGTCAAAATGTGACGTTTAAGGCTGAGGTCACAAGGTATGACATACATTTTAATTGATGAATTTTATCTGATAAATGCTGCTGATAAACAAAACCTCCATCTCTCACAGTGGGAATGACAAACACTTGGACAGCAGTGGGTTTTTTAAAGAGAAGACCATTGGTGTTAAATATGCCATCTATCTTGCCTTGATAAGGTTAGTGCTCTACTTCATGTTTCTGTATAAACACTGGTAATCAATACTACATTTTTCTTTACCGTATACTGTAATATTGTAATGGTCTTTCTTCTTCTTCTTTTTTAAATTGAAAGGCATGAAAATTCCACCATCCACATTAATTTTACTTCAGGGAAAAAGGATCTTATGAAACCAGTCCAGCAGATAATAAAGGTATCAGTTCAAATTCTGTAACTTAATATACCCTAAATGTAATTTGGCAAAGAAACAATTTTCACTTGAGTTTGTGTTTTATTAGACATAAAAAGTGACAATACAGATTACACTTCTTTGTCAAGCGTAACTCAATAAAGTAATACGACTTATTTCCATTGTGGTCCTTGATATTAGAAGAAAAAAAAAATCATGATGATAGGCATATTTGGTATACATTTCATACTAATTACAAAAACAAGAATAATTTTCAAGCACATACCCCAAAGACAATCTTCACAACAGTACAATTATACAAATTTGTCAAAATTTAAGACAATCTGGCTAAAAACATTCTCTTCTTTCTTTTACCAAAACCCTCTGGTCTAACCTTAATGTCCAAAAGCAACTTATTCCACTCCTGTGCACCTGAATACACAAAGGCCCTTTGCCCATACAAAGTCAAAACCTACATAAATTAAGATCCATAATGCTCTGTCCAGTAAAATGACAAGTGTTAATTTAACCTGAGAAAAATAAGAATTAAAACACACTGGAGCTCCTTTATTAATTATTGTACTTACCATTTTTAGATTCAGAAGTTCCAACCTTTTTTCAATAGTTAACCATCCAAGCAGCCTAAAGTGCCTATTTTCCACATAACTAAAACATTTTAATCCTAAAACTAATCTCACCACATTGTTTTGTGACTTTTGTAATTTTGCCATCCACATACTGGACAAATCAATCATCCAATAGCTAAACGCATACTTAAAATGACATTGAACCAGTCCTATAGCAAGCACCCCTTAAACTTTTACTATCTAAAAAACTAGTATATCTTGCAATGTATTTGAATACATGGGTAAAATGGGTAATGCACAAAGTCCAAAAACAGACAAAGGTCAAAACACGGGCAATCCAAAACAGAGTAACAGAGTAAGGGGCTGAGGAGAACAGAGTTGGTGATGTTATGTTCAACACGGAAGCTCTGAAACTTGTATATATATATATATATATATATATATATATAGATAGATAAAAAAAACATTTCACATTGAAGCACTGTATCAGAGCTTGATTTATTTTGCTAAAAGCACGAGATATTCGTTCACCTGAAAGCCACATGACTGCTTCAATGTCTGGTTCAATAGTAAACCTCAAAAGTGAACCTCAGCACTGTTTCCTTTACATTATGTAACATTATAATTCTTTAGTATTGTTTTTTTTTCAATATCGTAATTTATATATTAAGCTCTAATGAACTTTGCCTATGAAATAACAGTCTAAGACAGACAGATAGAAAGATAGACAGTTTGCAGATTTTATTTATGAATTTATGTTTAATTTATTTGACTTATTTTAGTGCCAGTACACCGACACAAATGAATGACTTTGACAATGACCATTACTATAAAATAAGATAAAACAAAAACTCATTTGTAGAATCAGATGTGAAACCAGCGGCTGTAATAGAACACAAGTCAAGTCAAGCCAAGTCACTATTATTTGTATAGCGCTTTTAACAATGCAAATTGTGTCAAAGCAGCTTTACATCAGCTTGATATAAAGCTGGGTGGCTTTATATCAGCTTTACAGTATTTAGTGTCATTCTCCTCCGGCCAGACAAAATCAGCAGTTTAAAACTAGGCTAAAGCAAAGTGAGATTGTGCAAAGGACTCATCTGGTTCCTGTGGTCTTGTCCCGATGGCCGACTAGAAGACAGGGTCTTCACTGGGGATCAGTGTCTGGGGCTCATATAGTTGTCCTCGTCTCCGCTGACGTTCAGGGCTGTAGAGGTCGTCTCTAGGTGCTGATCCAACATCTTAAAGAGATGGGTCTTTAACCCTCTGGGGTCTGAGGTCATTTTGGGGCCCTTGAGATGTTTTGACATGCACTGATATTTATGCTTATTTCAGCTACTTAAAACATACTATTGACCAAAATGTATTTTTTTGTATTCAGCACAAACTGTGCTACAATAATATGTGACCAAGATGGATGTACATGTTTGCATTTTTTAGAAAAAAAATATTATGCGTGGTTAGTAAGTTTTGGGAAAAAAAATGTAGCTGAAATAAGGCCTTAAAACCCACACTAAATAGTCCTGAATAAGACTTTTGAGTAATCAGTCTTGTAGGCTAGAATATTTACTTCAAAATTATGTGAAAATCATTCTACTTACTCATTCACAGAAAAAAATATGTTGATTTAAAATTTTCAAGACATGTTTTGTGATCGAGGGTCTATATGCGAGGGAGTGGCAATGGCCATGAATATTAAGTGAGTCTCACCTGAGAGACAAAGGGCCCTCCCCTAATGGCCTCTAATGGCCCATCAGTGTGACTGTGACTGTGAGGCAGGTAAGAGAGAATGTGAGGACATTGAAAAAAAGTTTTTTTTAAATTATTTGTATTTTATTTACAACACAGTATAATCAAAACATACATAATAAAGGTCAAAGACACATTAGTGTGCACACTTATCTAACCACAGAGATGGGAACAGACTTTGAGTCATTCCTGCAACAGATTATGTTCAACAAGTGAAACAAGTAAATCATACCTGATATTTATGTGTTTTATTTAAGTGTTTCTACTTCTTTCCATGGATTCAAGAAGAAAAAAAACATAATCAGTAGAAAAGGAGCTTGTTTTAACATAGAATATCAGTGTAGTTGAACATCTGATGTTGGTACAGCGCTCTCAGAGGAAAACAGTTTGAAGAGACATCAGGATACATCTGGTGCTGGTATCTGATTCAATAAAATACAAACAAACAAAAAAAAATTTGTGAGCATGTTAATATCAGGAAAATCTGTATATATATATATATGTATATGTTTTGTAGCCATAGACTCACACATGCTTTGTACTATCATAAAAAAGAGAAAGAAATCTTATATCTGAGAAACGAATTATTATTGTTTAGCACGTTATTAAAATCTATTTCTGAACAGAGTAGGCTATTAATAATAAACATGTACTAAACATACTTAGACTTGTAGCATTCATCATGTTACAGTGTACACTCATATTACTTTTATTGTTTTATATAGAGCATGAAAACAACGTCGCACCATAAGAAATTTAAATACAGTGAATTGCCCCTCATATTAAAAATGTTTTACACTATTTCAAACATTGTAGTCAGGAATTATAGTTTGGGAAAAACCCAACTATGATTTTGTAGTCATATAGTCTAGTATGTATGATTTTATAGTAGCCTATGACATGATTCTGAAGCCAAGCATACTCAAGCATGCTTTGTACAATAAAATGATGTACTTTGTACTATAAAAAATGATATTTTATATCTGAGAAACTAATTATTATTGTTTAGCACCCTATTAAAATCTATTTGTGAACAGAGTATTAATAATAAACATGGTCTAAACATTCTTAGGAGCGTAACATTCATCATGTTGTCGTTTGGGAAAAACGCAACTAACTGTTAGTAATTGTGTTCAAGTTTATGTCACAATAAAACGTTAACTAACGCAAAAAAGAAACATTACTTACTCATCTCCTCTGCTGGATGAAATCGTGTTCTTCTTTCGAGGGAAATCCTGCTTTTACTCAGCGCGTCTTCCAGAAACGAACAGTAGCCGCGATGAATCTCCTCTCTTTTAGACCCTACTCTGAAGTAGAAGCTGCTTTAATGCCCCAAAACAGAGTTCCTGCGGTGTGAACACACCAAAAAGTGGGTACTTCCACCAATAGTTCTAGGAACTATGGCCGTTTCTCAAACGGAAGGCTGCATCCTCACATTTGCAGGCTGCATACGTCATCAAGCCTGGTTTATTTCAGTTAACTGAGCATTACATTCGCAAGTCATAAGCATATTACAACAATTTACACTTAACTAAGAATAATGGTCAAATTTATAACTATTAATATTCTAAAATAAGATCTTCTTTATGACGTATGCAGCCTTCAAATGCAACCTCCGAAGGATGCAGCCTTCCGTTTGAGAAACAGCCCATGAAAAGGTTCATCTGGTGCGAAAGCTCCTAATGAGGCACAGGTGAATGCAATCAGTGATGATAAGTCCAGGAAAATGATTATGGGAAATGAAGTCCAAGACTGAGTGACAGAGGTAAGGGATGGAATGCCCTCTGGTGGCTATCAAGGGCACTCCAGCTGGTGATCATGACAATGATTAACTGATGTTATTTGCTAGGATATACCCATCAACTTTGACTGCTAAGTCCACTTATTTATTTATTTATTTTTAGCAAATTCCACAAACATTTGAACATATTAAATTAAATATGACATTTTGAAATAGAAAAACTGAAATAGTATTTTCTTGTAAAATAATATTTTTTTTATTTAATTTTATTTAACTTTTCAAACTGTTAATTTAATTGTCATTGATATACTATTATAGGTTTTGTTAATATTTTGAATTCATTTGTTTATATTTTAGGCTTTGTTTTTATTTTTATTTTAGCTGACATTTTAGTAAATTTGTGGTGTTTTTGTTATTTTATTTATTTATTTATTATTATTATTATTATTATTTAAAATGTCTATATAGTTTTTCTTACATTTTTGTTGTTTTGATACTTTAAGTAAAAAATTAAAAATGCTGCCTTGGTAACTAGCTGAAATAAAATAGGCTATAAAGTTTATATTATTTTATTTTATTTCTGTTCATGTTTATTTCAAGTAATTATTTTATTACTTTTTTACGACCTGGTCTAGGGTCAGGGAAGCCAACATAAATAAAGAATTCTGAGACCTGATGTTACTTTGTATTGGTGAATTTATTTTCTTATTTTAAGTCTCACTTGTAGTAACACAGTAAAAAGGCTCTCTCTTCAGGATTGGGAAAAGCCAAAACAACAAACAAAATGTAACACTACCTATACCCAGGGAGTCTAAATAACCTAAGTAAAGAAAAAAAGAAACAAATGACAGCATTCTTCCCTGACTCTCTACCTAAACCAAAACAGGAGAAAACGTAGTTTACAATAAAGAAAAATGGCACCCAATCCCTACAGCCTTGTTAGTAAACAAAAACAAAAGAAAAATAAACTTAGTTAAAAAGTCGAAACCACGAGACAATAATCAACACTGTAACAAAGATCGAAAAACTCAGTTATAAACTACACAAATTATCCACTCAGAAAAGACCAATACTATGTCACCACAAAGATCAATTCACAACACACAACAATGCCAACAACTGTCTCTCCCTCCTCTTCCACTTCCAACGTCCCACTATTTCAAAAGATGCTGGATTTCCCCGGGACGAATCAGCAGATGCGTCTTTACGTCCAATTAGGGCGGAGTCACCTAAGAGCGAGAGAGAGAGAAAAAGAGAGAGAGACATAACACTTTTTATTACTGGTTTTAGTCCTAGTTTTAGTTTTCAACAATGATAATAGCCCTGAGTATTTAATTTTATTATTTTTTTTAATTTTTAAAATTTACAACAGCAGAAATCACCCCATGGCAAAATGTCTATATTGTACATAACCCTTCCTTATTTTTCTGCTTTCAGATTGAAAATGACCTCAGAGAATTAACATTCAAGGTTTTCATCAAAGTACCAGTGAAAGTTGGTGATGCTGACATCTGGACTAATTCAAGTCTGCAAGTGTGTGGATTTATTTCTTATTACAAGCCATTTACAGATTCTTTTAATTCAATAATTGGTCACACTTTATATTAGGTGGCCTTAACTACTATGTACTTACATCAAAAATTAAGTAATGTACTTATTGTGTTCATACTGTACTGTATTGGAAAACACTATTGCTGCTATTGAGGTGGGATACGGGTAAGGTTAGGGACAGTTTTGGTGTTTAAAGGTGGGTTAAGGTGTAAGGGATTGGTCAACAGTGTAATTATAAATGTAATTACAGAAATTAATTAGAGATGTAATTACATATAGGTATTTTAAAAAATATAAGTACAATGTAAAAACATGTATGTACACAATAAGTGCATTGTACCAAATGATTAATTTAAATGTAAGTACATAGTAGTTAAGGCCACCTAATATAAAGTGGGGCCCAATAATTTCTGTATAAAGGCAAATATAACAACATCCCATCCTTCACCCATTATTGTAAACCTAGATTTCTGGCTGTAAGAGGGAGAACAGTCAGAAACCTGTTATCACCAATTTTATGGACATTATTAAAAGTCAACGTATGGTGGTAAGGACATTTTTTTGTTTTTTTTTATTTTTGTATTTTTTCCACATTTGATTCCCTCATTTACTTAATAATTCACTGAGTTCCAAATTATTATGAAAGTGACATATCAGTAGAATTTTAGTTGTTGTTGCATTTCCACACTGTAAAAAATGTCCACCTATTTCAACTTAAAAACTTAAGTTTTGTGGCTGCCTTAAATTTTTAAGTATAAACAAATTACAAATACAAGTCATTTCAACTCACTTTGTAAAATCCTGACTGGCACTGAACTGCTCTCTGTAAGTTGATTGGACTTTTCAGTATTAGTTGTTTCAACTAATCATGTCAAGTTAAAAAAAAAGTAATCACTTGTGAACCTCAACAATGGTGACCACATAAAAAAAAACAAAAAACAAAAAAAACAATCATGCAGCAATGCATGCTGGGATCCATGGATGAGTTTTGCACTATGCTAGTACCCAGCATGCATTGCAGCATGAATTTTCTTTTTTTTCTTGTTTTATAATGGTCACCATTGTTGAGGTTCACAAGCTGATTCTTGATGTCTGTGTGAGTCTAGTTGCTACCATAGATTAAAACTTTTTGTGGACAAACTGTTTGGAAAGTCCTTTCTATTAACTGACTGTCACAGAACCAGTGGCTCTTAGAATCACTCTTACTGTAATCAATACACTCATTTAACCAGAAATTAGACACACAATAAGATCAGTTTGCTAACAGATGATTGTCATTATAAACATATAACAACCAACTACTGATCATTTTCTCTGGGCTTTTGAGTTATAACAAATATGTTTGAGGAACACATGGTTACAACAGCCAGAGAAAAAGAGGAAGAAAAAATAAACTAAAACAGAAGTCAAGGGTCAAGAGCCCAACTAAAGCAGACACTGATCTCTAACATGGTTACTTCAAATGAAACAATAAATCAACATCTAAACCTTAGTTAATTCTCAATAAGATCTTCTGTAGATGTCTGACAGAAATAAAGTCAGTCTGGTTACTAATAAGTGGAGCTGGTGATGCTGTTTGTGGGGTTGTTTAATCAGATCTTGAGAGATTTAATGTATTTTATTTCAGTTGATTTCATCTAAGGCTGTGGCTGAAGTCAGTTGTTCTTGTGTTTCTTTTTCTTCAGTGATTATGTTTGTTAACAGCAAGTGTTCATCACTAATGCTCAGTTATTACTCAATTAATCACTTAATTGCAATGTATATCTTATTTTAGTGAACTCAACTGAAATAAGTTCAGAGCACTCATAATTGTTAGTTTTAAAAACTTAAATGGTTTAAGGCAATAAGTTTACTCAAACAGTTTGAGTAAACCTAACTTGTCGGGTTTTACAGTGCACAAAAATAAGTCGAGCAAACTTTTAAGTTGGCTCAACTTTTTCTTCTTTTTTTTTTACAGTGTACCAGTAAGTTAGAACTTAAAATGTTAAGTTCACTGAATTAAATTGGTCTCCTTGAATTTCAATAACATTAAACTGACTTTAAAAATCAAGTTGAATCTAGCATAACTTACAAAAAAAGTTGAAATTGCTTAAATTATTTTTATGAGTTAAAGTAACTTTAAAACATAAGTTGTCATGACTTTTTCATCATATCATTTTTTACAGTGCATAGCTTCTGTTTTAATTAAATTAATTTGACATTTTGATCATATATTAAGTTTAAACTTTTGTGGTTTTCATGCCTTTTGTAAGACGTTGCACTGTTTCATGCTTTTAATCTTCTGAAAGATCTGATATGCCTAATATGTCACTTGCATAATAATTTGAAACATAGTGTATATGTTAACACACATTAATGATACTCTCTGGATGGATGTGTGTGTGCGTGTGTGTGTGTGTGTGTGTGTGTCAGGATTGCTCTGTGGCAGCTTGTGCTGAGTTCAGCTGTGATGCCACTCTCATAAAGAATGAAAGGATTCTCTATAACATAACTGCCAATGTCAGCTCTGGATGGATTGAGCAGGTTTCTGATTTTAAAGCAAATTCATATCACAAAACTACGGTGACCGGGAGGGGACATGTTCAGTTCACTTAGTTTTGTCATGGCCACAAGATATTAATTAGTGGGAACGTCATATTAACTCATTGGAACGTGATGATATGTCATGGGATTTGAAGAGATATGATATATATATATATATATATATATATATATATATATATATATATATATATATATATATATATATATATATATATATATATATATATATATATATATATATGAGATACGAAGTCGTGGCCTTGATATGCTATGTTGAGGGAACAACATCCATTTCTCGTGGCCACGAGTTTAAACTTGCATAAACTTGCATTAACTGACTATTTCTTGTTATTTATTATTATTATCTGGTTAGGGCTAAATTTTTATATTGTTATATATGCTTATTTTCCCTTTCAGTTCGTGTATCAACCTAATTAATGTTCTGCATAATTTTGCTAGTTTAATTAATATTTTACCATGTATTTTGCAAATACTGTAAATGCCTGACAATTATGCCAATAAAGTTTTGACTTTATGATTGTATTTACGCCCGTGTGTGACGATAAATGAACGTGTTGTGTTTTCATTTACAAATGAATCTACATGAATGATTCATTCCTCAATGAAACACTATATATTTACAGTATAGTCTATTAATTAGCTGAAATAAAATTATTTTATTTTAAATTCATCCTTTAAACGGCATTTCCAGTAAAAACTCCAGTCATATAGCATAATCAAAGCTTTATTGGCATGTTGAGCATTTACAGTAGGATATTGTTTACAAAACTATTCAGAACGTTAAGTAAAGAGATTGAAATGAAGGGGGAAAAATCAAATACATAACGAATATAAAAATATAACTAATAATAAGAGGCTAATAATAACTAGAGGCTAAAATTCGAAAATTAACTTTGATGTTGGCATGAGAAAGCCTTGGTGCAAAAGAGCCAGATCACTTGTGTGTTCATTTTTCTCAAGCTGGTCCTGCCACAAAAAAGTACAAGTTATAGTTATAGTTTTCATAATATTTTTCTGTAGATACTTACTGTTTTGTATTCTAACAGTGACGGCTCGTCAATAGGGGGTGCTGGGGTGCCGCATTAGCTTCCACAAAGTGGATGCTAGTCTTCATGGGGTCCACAAATCAGTCACATCACATCACAAAACTATACATCTCAGCAGTAGCAGCACTTAATATACATCTACATATTTATAAGCAAATCTTCACATTTTCTTCAAAATACATATGTACAGTTACTCTTTCGTATATTTATGGGAACCATATTCAAAGCAACAGAGCCTCGATAAAGTTCTTTTTCATCAAATTTGTTTGTGGACACAGTAAAAAAAGTTAAGCCTTACTCACTTGATGTGTTTTATAATCATGTCTAAGTCCCACATAAACAAGCTTTTCAAAGAAAAAAACAAGGAGTATGATACTTGATTACCTTATGAAAATATACCAACAATCGTAAATATAATTTAACTTTCAACTGCAACCATGATAACTTTCTGTGCATATCACTAACATTAGCCATTAGAAATGGATAATGACGCACTAGTCTGGCTGCTCTATTCTGAACCATCTGAAGTTTTTTTTAGGTGTTTCTCAGATGCACTTGACCATACCATAGGGCAGTACTCAAGATGTACTAATGTAAACTAATGACTGTACCACATCTTTTAAAACTAAAGATGGAATAAATTCAGAACGTTTTCTGGCCACCGCTATACATTTTCCCATAGAATAGAATAGAATAGAATAGAATAGAATAGAATAGAACTTTATTGTCATTGGTTAGAAACAACTAAATACAGTTTAGCAACTCTTCAGATTAGCAGGCAACAACAGTATGACAGTGTTGATAACACTATTTACAAGACAAGTAGAGATTATAAACAGACAGCAACGTTCAAGACAAAGGCAGTATGGTAATCTAATGGGGGAAGGATTATTGCACTTTCTTATGGTAGGGGTTTATTGCACAAGTCCTTGAAGGAAGTGGAATTATGCATTTAAGCGTCTAACTGCCTGAGGAAAGAAGCAATTTTTCAGTCTGTTTGTTCTGGATTTTATTAGTTTATATCTTCTCCCCGAAGGTAGAGGGGAGAACAGATGATGTACAAGATGAGTAGGGTCTTTTAAAATGCATCTGGCCTTCTTTTGTGCTTACTATATAATCTTTGAACCAGGACAACGTATTGTCAAGTATCACACCCAGCAACATTTGTTACTTGCTCCACTGGCACCCCATTAATAAATAAATTCAAATCAGCAGCTTATTCATAATATTTTTATAACTAAAAACAATACATTTAGTTTTTTTAATATTTAAAATCAGTTTATTAATTTGAACCCACTTCGTAATTATTAAAAGCCCCATCGCTTAAATTTTCCTGAAGCTCAGTTAATGTATGTGCCACAGAAAGCATTGTAGAATCATCAGCATATATAACTATATTTGCCTTATCAACAACATAAGGTAAATCCTTTATAAAGATAGAACTGAATTTGAATACTTTACTGTCATTGCACGATTTGTATAATGAGATTCAATTGCAACTCCTTGTGGTAAAACACATATAAAAGTTGTTTGCACCACGGTCTTCCGTTGCTTGATCATTTGTTTTGATGTGTATATCCATTAAATCACTTATAGTACAAAACCATGATCCGCACTCAAATGAAACTCTTTTCTTTTCGTTTTATTCTACATTCATCACCAATAGGACAAGGACACAGACGTTTCGGCTCAAAGGCCTTCTTCAGTGTGTTAAACAATACAAATCCTCCACCCACTTTTTAAATTACTCATTTGATGTCATCGTTCATTTAACAATTCATTTAAAGCTTACGTATTCCATTTCAATATTAAAAGAAAAGCAGAATAAATAAAAGTATTGATCTCTGTTGAAGGGCATAGAAAAAAAAGCAAAAACAAGGAATGACAAACAACTGTGTATAAAAACCAAAGCAGACTGCACATTTCAGAGAGTATACATCTGCATAAACTAGTGCTGTCAATCGATTAAAAAATTTAATCGCGTTAATCAGTCATGGACTGTGATTAATCATGATTAATCACAAATTTAAAATACTAGGATTTACCTGTAAATATGTTGAAAAAGAAATGCATGACAAACTAGTTTAAGGAAACAGAACCTTTCACACTTCCGCCAGGTATGAGACATAATCCTTATTATTCTTTTATCATTATTCTTTTGTTTTTATTCAGCCATTATCAGCCTTTAAACTGGCAATAAAACATTTACCAAGCCACATCGCTTCAGTCCCAGTATACATTTACCCAACTATTATCAAAAGTATTTCTAAATAAATACAACAAAATTTTTTTTGCAACCTTATGTGAAGTATTCTGACAAAATACAATAAAAGAAGAATTGGACCTGTTCTGCATGTGCATTAGAGCTAACATTAGCATCATGCTTCATAAGACAATTTATGAGATTAATAGTACACTTTTACTCAGAATTCACTTCAAATCACCATCGAGTGTTTGTAATAACTTCCTTTTGCAATCACATGTGGAATTTGGTCATTTAATGTTGTTAAAATATGCTATTTATAGCCTTTTATATCGCTGCACAAATTAGCATTTCAGATGTGCATATTCATCTCAAGAAAATCACATACAGACCATATCTATCGTAATCATGTGTTTATTATCTTATATAATCTATAGTGGCTGTTGTCATGTTTATTTCTGCTGTGTAAAAGCCTTAACATGTGCTCTGCTGAAACTCACGTTGTTTGATGTTACAACCGCCTCTCCATTCTTAAGTTGCCAGGGATGCATTTCAAGTATAATACACATTAGTAAAAGGATCTATTTTCATTTTTATTTGTCTATATACACTTTGGGTGGCTGCGGTACATTATAAAAGTAGCCCAAAAAAATGCAACTCACGGCTCTGTAATTTTTCCCGTGACTGTATTTTCAAAATAGCCCGCTTGTGCTGCTAACGTTACCCTGGTAACACTGGTTTGCTGTACCCTCATCACACAGTGATAGATAACCTTCCGCGCTGCGATGACGGGAAGAAGTTGGGGTCAAACCTTATCAAACGATTAATCTGCGTTAAAAAAATATTAACGCGTAAATTTTTTTCTGATTAATCGCATGCGTTAACGCGTTAACGTTGACACCCCTAGCATAAACAACAGAAACAAATGTTGATGTGTGACCAGTCCACTTCAACGCAAGACCCCAGAGGCCCACTGAGCCAAAAACGTAGTGATTGAACCTGCTCTCCATCAGCCCGAAGAATAATAATAATAATAAATAAAAATAAAAATCAAGAAAATAAATTATTATTTACCAATCAGTGCACGAACGTACAGGGCAGGGGCAAGATTCCAAAAAGAAATTAACAAGTGTCCATGGCCATTTGTTATTGTCCTCTTCAGGGCAGTTAGGGTCACCACAGACCTCATCATTAGTTTTCCCTCGTTAAGTTGAGAGGATGGAGATGGTAGCCGACCCCTTCCCAGAATACGTCCTCAGTGACAGTGAAGTAACAAAATCCTCTGCTTTCTGAGGAGAGTCGAACATCATCTGCTTACCTCCGTGCCGTAGTTTAATGACCGCCGGATAGGTGAGGAAGGGCTGGAGACCAAGTGCTGTCATCTTTTTCAAGACTGGATTAAAGCTCTTTCTCTTGGTAGTTGTGGCTGGACTAAAGTCGGGGAAAAAAAAACAGCTTGACATTGTCCTGCGTATACTTCAGTGGATATGCCTACTGAGCACCTTTCAGGATCGCCGATCTGTAATGCCATCTTAGTACACGGAAGATGAGAGTACGCGGCCAATCACAGTTTTTCCTTCCCTCATACACGCGATGAGCCAGGTCAATCTCGATGTCACGGCCTTTCAGGGAAGGGATCGCCTTGGAAAGATTAGCACTGAGGAAACCAGCTGCATCGGAGCCTTCCGCCCCCTCCGGCAACCCCACCAGTCGCACGTTATTTTCCTGCTCCTATCCTCAATGTTCGTCATCTTTTCGGTGAGTTGCTCCAGCTGATTTCTTAAGTTTGTGACTGTCCTACTACCCTCACGTGCAGCTGCTTGAATGGAATCGACCCGGTCACGTGTCTGTTTCACCGCGATGGCTAGCGTTTTAACTTCTGCTTTTAGCTCTTTTACAGAATTGTTGGTCATTTGTATATCCAAATGTAGATCACGGAGTGCTGGGGTCAGTACAGAGTCTATCGCGTCTCTTACAGTCGAAGCCACTACCGAATCGAGAGTACTTTGTTGCTCTTTAAGCGCTAGCTTGATACCGTTAGCTATAGCAGCGTTGAGATCCTCTCTGGAGATGGTGGAATCTTTGAATTGTTTCTTTATTGGCGATTGTCTATTCTCTCTGTCCTTGACTGCTGGGGCACTCTTAGTGAACTAAATAAAGAGTGGTTCAAAATTTACTGACAGGATATGTACAATTTCTGACAAAGTGAGCAGAGCAAAGGTCACGTCATCTCCAGAATGGATCAGTTTTTACAGGAAAAGAGCTAAATAATAAATAAGCCTAGTTAAATGTTTAGCCATGTCACTACTGATTTTTGAACTAATCAATCATGTTAACAACTTTACGGCACTTATTGTGAATCTCACTGACATTGTAGTAGGGTCGCTTCGTGAAAACATCTAAATGGTTAATTATAGATATAGTAAGACTCACCTGTTCCCCACTCATGTTGGTCTGCTGTATTCCCTGAAAAGGTAAACCGATGTTTCAGGTCTCGGGAGACTAGCATAAATTGACCAACAGCACCATCTGCTGTTTTTGGAAAAGGAAATTGCTCAATTGCATTTGTGAGAAAATCTGTCTGCACGCATTTGTGAGAAAATCAAGCCAAGTTTCCTCATAAAAAGGCAAATGAGTCTCACAGTTGTAACACAATACATATATTTGTCCATACCTCTGCATTTTCTCTCAAATAGAGTTTTGTATTTGAAAATCACTTTGCATTTATTTGAAAGTCGAGATTTTCTTTGCAAAGAAGATTGTGTTTATTTGCAAAACGCTGGATTTGTTTGATGAATATCGGCACAAAATTCGCTCCATATTTTTTTAGGATTTAAATTTTAAAAAGTCAAAGTCAAATACTTCAAGCATTTTAAGTAAACTAAGTGGGAGGAGTTATCCTGCAGCTCCCTCTGGTCTAGTGTACTGCAATTGTACTCTAGAGGTGGCATTTTTGCTCAGCCAATGTAAGTCTATGGAAAAAAAAATATTTTTAATAATTATTTATAGGAAAACAGATCAGTTTGAAAAGATGTAGAAACAAACTACACATCAGGGCCTAGGCCTTACAGCATTAAAGTCCTAGGAGGAGATAGAGTTGCAAAATTTAGTCTCAGAAGAATAATAATAAGTTTAAATAGCAGAACAATATGTAATAATAATAATAATTATTATATACAAAATATTACAAGAAAACAGACGATCAGTTGATGGACTTACAAGACTTTGGGATGGATAAAAATGTTCATTTCTAGGCCTATTTTATTTTATGTACTTTATATAATATTTATTTATAATAAACTTCATTTGAATGCTAGCTACATCGCGCACAATACAGTCCAGTAACCTAGGCCTATGGCTAAAATAATTTAATAGTGTAATAATTTCTATAATAATTAATATAATAATTTCTTAATTTAAAATTAAATATTAATATATCCATCTCTATTAATCATGGGTTGTTATGGTCATGCAGGTTTAACACATTAAACTCGTGGCCACAGGAAAAATATGTTGTTCCCTCAACATAAAAAGTCTTGGCTACGACATAAGTATGTCGTTATCATGACAAAATTATCTTGTGGCCATGACATATTTTCACATTCCCACGAGTTAATAAGTGAACCAACCAAGTCCCCACCGGTCACCATACAAAACAGATCATATATTCATATTTTTGTGTCATCATACTCATCTGTCTCTCTTAGACTGGACTCAGAGCTGCTGTTTTTCAGCTGGTCAGTTCAGCATATCTGGATTATGACAAGAGCAAATATGTTTTCTTTTCCTCTGATACTCAACAAACTGCACCATCTGTCCAGGTAATTTAGTGAGAGTTCTTGTCAAGTCTAATGAATGTATGAAGAGCTCTCAAAGCCATTCTCTGTTTGATTGAACAGTCCTATAACTGCAATCTATTGTTTTACAGTTTATAACTTGTGTTCACATGATCAGTGTTTTACCTTTTTTTAGACCACATATTCTCTTCCCTTTTTTATCTTCTAGCAAATATATAAATATAAACACACACCCATACTTGAATTTGTGGTTTACGGGGACTCTCCATAGGTGTAATGGTTTTTATACTGTACAAACCGTATTTTCTATTGTCCTACACCAACCCTACACCTTAACCTACCCCTTACAGGAAACTACTGGCAATTTTTGAATTTCATAAAACACTGTTTAGTTTGTTTTTTAAGCCTTTTGATTTACGGGGACACAGGAAGTGTCCTCATAAATCAATTATACACATTTGTGTCTTCGTAAACCATATATACCAGTACACACACACACACACAGAGACAGGCAGACAGACACACACACACACACACACACACACACACACACACAGACACTATAGAATTCTATAGAAAAGTCTATAAAATTTCAAAAATGTTTATAAGAGAACAAGAGACAAGTATGGGATCACACACACACAGAGAGAGACAGACAGACTGAAATGATTACACTTTCGCTCAATGTTTTCATTTTGAATGAACATGATTCAATTGAAATTTTATATTTATTAATCCGTGTTTCGGTGAATTCAATGCAGTAATATAATTCATCAACATTATTAATCAATTTAGTGGCCCAAAATATAATCATGTATCTATTTTTTTGACATGGGGCATCTGTGTGGGAAGTGTGATTCATGAGTGTGACTTCTGACTGCACTAAAAATTCACATGTTTCCATGTATGTAGATTAATACTCAAGTGGAGGTGTACGAGGAGGCGGACTTGACTAAAGAGATCATTGGAGGAGTAATAGGAGGACTGCTGCTACTGGGTCTTATTACTATGGCCCTCTATAAGGTATATCTCCATCATAAAGTCAATTTTAATCACTGGCACTTCAGTTTCACCTGTCTACAATATCTATATTGTTAAATGCTTTATTCCTGCATATTTTCTCCCTTTACAAGGCTGGTTTCTTCAAAAGCCAGTACAAGCAGATGCTGGAGGAGGCACAGGGGGATGCAGGAGGACAGCCACAATAATCTGTAGTCAAACTGTTAAGAGATGTGAGAAAAGACAACACTGAGAAAAGTGTTGTGTGTGCTTGAGAATGAAATATGAATCACTTCAGAATAAAATATTTAGGCCTGATTTAGAACACTTTATAAGATCTAAATTTTGAACTTTAATGTCATATCACTACTCATTGTTATCTTATCAGTGAGCTTAACAATGAGTTACCACAATGGAAGTATTTTGCTTAACTTCCTTCTTTGTTATGAAAAAGAACTATAGCAGATATATTTGTAATATCAGAGGACCTTTTTTCTCACATGCACACTGTTTATATCTTTTCTGAATTTGTTTCTTCACATATCTATAATATGGAAGGCTGTTTCAGCCACAATATAAAAAAGGTAATTTTGCCTTTTTATCTCACCATTCAGACTTTATTTCTCATAAATGTGAGATATAAAGTAAGAATTCTGTCTTTTTTTCCTCAGTTACGAGTTTACATTTCACAATTCTGAGTTTGTATCTCACAGTTTTAACTTTTTTTCTCTGAATTCTGAGTTTACACTTGTAATTCTGATTCTATATTTTTATTGTAATTACTAAATTATATATCACAAATGCAGCTGAGGTGTCAGATTCAACGGATACATACTGTACACAGTTGCCTTATAAGGTGCCCAAGCACAATTGTTCTCCCGACTGCGCTTAAGTCATACGATGCAACTTCTATTTTGAAGAAAACAGGAAGAAAAGAGCTTGCGGTAATAAATTAATCTATTATTCATTATGCTGCATGTATCATACGGAGGAAGCTGATGCTGAGGAGGAATTTGCAGCATTACTCACAAACTACAATTCCTGTTCATTTATAAGGGGAGAACCAGACACATTATAAACCTAAATATACTCGAATAAATTTAAAAGTGTTTATTCAAGTATTAATGGAAGATGCCAGTTGTATTGATGACATTGTAGCAACTCACTAAGATGATGGCGAAGCTCAGTAAAATTTGTTCTGCTTCTGTTCTGGCAGTGGAAACTTACTTCAGATGTGCTTCAAAGGGGTGTCAACATTAGGGAAAAGTGGCCAAAGCATATTTTAACAAAGTACCTAATCATGCAAGTTGGTGCAACTATTCTGACAGTGTAACCAGTTTCATTCAGTGTCATCTGTGAATGACTGATATGGTGTATTTAGGAGTGATAAGTTTGGTGTGTTTAGAGTTATTTCAGTTGTGGTTCTGTATTTTCTGATGTGTAATGCTGTGTGAATTTATGTGTATGCTGTATGATTGCTAAGATGGTTCAGAATCAGACTTTTCCTCCAACATTTGGCAAGCTGTTTTAACATTTTAAACTTAAAACATACTAATATCTATTTTCATACTACTAGTACTTGTTTTTTTAGCTTATCTATTCCAACACTGAAATAAGAGTGCATGCATTTTTACGTGCATTTTACTGACAGATAAACCATGAATTTATCTGTCAATCAGATGCATGTAAAAGTCTTACTATAGCAATGGTGGACTCCAGGTACATTTTCAGTAGAACCAAAAAAGAGCATTTTATTTAACATGTTAACCCGTACCTAGGCTTGGGAATCAAAAATCAATTCCAGTTCTGGAATCAGATACTTAAGGTCAGGAATTGGATACTTGTTATAAAATAATAAAATTTTGATTCCTTTTGTTGATTCCTTTGTGCACATTTTAATATGATTTTAAAGGGGACATAACAGTTTCACCCAATCTCATATTAATCTTGAGTACCTATAGACAGGGGTGCACATAAGTGGTCCGCAGGTCCGCATGTGCGACCAAAATTAAAAATGCGCTGTGTAAATAAGTTCTGACAGCGCATTTGTGTACCGACATGGTTGACAGCTGTTAATGCACAATTACCATTTTAGATCGACAAACAGTACTGTATAAGATTTCTATCCAAACTGAAAGCATAATCTAGGCTACCGCTGCCGTTTTCTATGCAAAACTGTGACATTCCATTCACTGACGCTCTCCCATTAGCAGCTCTAAACCCGGAAGCGCATATTAGGGGATGGGGGCGTGACGTCACTGCTCTAGCGCCGCGGTGGCTGATGGGAAAAATCCCCATTTTGTGAGGCCACTTGTTGCGACGCGCCGAGGAAGTTGTAATATGAACGTGTTTTAAATAGGATACAGAAATTGAATAAAGTATAAATCAACATATTAAAGGAAGTTGTAATAGTTGTAATATGTTATTCAATAAAGTTATTCAACAAAACATTAATCAAGAGCAGTGAGGGATTTCTTCTGTCTTTTGTTGTTTGATTAACATTAATGACAGACGGCACAGCTTTATTAGGCTGCTATCTCAAGACCTGTTTCACGGATCCATATATTTATACATATGCGTTTTCTTTCGCAACTTAAGACAAAACCGTCAATGCTTATGAGGATACTCGTCAGGACGACAATTTTGACATTTTGTGTGTATTTGGCCACTTAAGCACAACCAGCTGTGTTTGTTTGTTTGTTCGCAGCGCGCGCTTTGGATGTGACAGCAGCGCACAGAAAAGCGCCTCTGGAGCACGCGAGTACTGAAAGACTTAAAAAGACGTGCAAATAATACATTTCTGTGACGATGCAACAATGACCGATAAGGCAATTGACAATTCTGTCAACTTTACCGAAACGCGAGCTAAAGTCTTGTATCGCCGCGTGCAGCAGATGTGAAGAGAAGGTCAAAGAGAGAGGACGCGGTGCAGCTGAATCACTCGCGCTGTTTTCAAATGACTGCTTGTGTGAATTTATTTACTCATCTAACCTACACGCTATATTGAATAAATGTTTTGTAGGAATTTCCCTCATTTTAAAGTCGAAAGCTGCGGGAATATATGCGCAATCCCACACCGAAATTCGGGACCTGATTAAGCATAATTCTACTGTACATAGAATTGTGAAACATGACACTTCCAAAACTTTCTGGGTTATTTTTTTTTTTCCAAAATTTTACAGGCCTGGAAATTGCTGTTTTAAAATTCCATGACTTTTCCAGGTTTTTCATGACTGTATATGAACCCTGAATGTGACGATCGGGTGCGGTTATCTAAATCAAAATCAGGCAAAAATATAGGTGCGGGTGGTTGGCCATCTTTTCCAGGTACCGTTTTCTTGCGTCCGTTAGAAGTTTGTCTCTGTATAGTACATTTTGTTCTTTTAATCGACTTTTCAACATTGTTTTTCATGTGGCTGTTTTAAGTCTCGCCCGATGTGGCCTCACAATATGGCGGCACCCTCTTGTTTACGTCCCAGAATGCACTGCGCAGTGACGTCGGTTGCCAAGCCCTATACTTACTTGCCGGCAACCCGCCAAAAAAAAAGCTCGCTGATTTTACGTTTGAAAATGATTAAAATAAAATTAAAAATAATGGTTTCACTTTATTTTGATGGTCCCTTTAACACATTCTATTGACTATAATTAATGTTGCACCTACATTTCTACTGACTCTCATTAGAGTGTTAGTAGTGTATTAGTTGACTGGTAGGGTTAGGGTTAGATTAAGTTGACACGTTCTTGCAAAGTTACTTATAGCCAGTAGAATATCTGTTGGGAGACCAACACAACAAGGAGTTAGTAGATATGAAGCAGACAGTCTACTAATACTCTTATGAGAGTTTTTTGACATGTAGTTGCAACATTACTTAGTGTCAACAGAATGTTCAAAAGGGACCATCAAAATAAAGTGTTACCAAAATAATGATAATAATAAAAATATTAACATTTTATTTTAAGTTTACTATAAAATAATTGCATTTGTCTGTAATACTGCCTTTTTATTTTAAAATAAAATAGTATTATCTCACTTGATTATTTAGTTTATTATTTTTTTAGTTAGTTATTTTATATATATATATATATATATATATATTAGTGGTGGGCCGTTATCGGCGTTAACGTGCTGCGTTAACGTGAGACTCTTATCGGGCGATAAAAAAAATATCGGTGTTAATCTATTCTCAAAGTTGGGTTGGGAGCTGGGTCTATACTACGCAAGCTATGATGACTTTCACCTTGATATTTTAGCGCGGATGTATACCTAGCCGAATTGCACTGTAGGGGGCGAGAGCGAGTCTTCGAACCTGTGTGTATGTCTACTGTGAAATTACCACATCAAACGTGACGTGGTAACATGGATGCAGCTATGAAGCCGCCGGGTTTGCTTCAGGGAAAATGTATTTTTAAGAAGCTTCCCAATGGAAATCGGCAAGTCATTTCTGTCTCTACGTTACATGGTCGCGCTCTCTGTATCGCGCGCACAGCGGAGTTCCACCCCGGTTCGCACAGACACACACACACACACACACACACGGGTTTGTTCACTACTCATACAGAAGCCCGCGTGACGCTTGCGGTGATATTAACATCTGTCGTCTCACTAAATGAGGACATAAATACATGAACAACATCTCCAGAACTGCTCTGGGAGTCACTTCATGAGCATTTGACCGTTTCATTTGAGAAAAACTATCCTCACGGCAACCCGTCAAAATAAAAGTTCGGTTTCACTTGAAGACATTGGGCAGAACGTAATAGGCTACTACTACTAAAACTATTAAAACCTTATCTTTAAGGAATAATCATACAATGTCTTCAATGTTATTATCAATATTAAATTCTTGATGACTGCTAGTTGTTTACAACTAGTAGTGAATTTATTCGGATCTACTTGGCAGAATTCAAATGAGCCATTTTAATCTAGGTTAATCTAGATTAATTCCAAGATTACAGTGAGATTAATCTAGATTAAAAAATTAATCTATGCCCACCACTAATATATATATATATATATATATATATATATATATATATATATATATATATATATATAAACGAAATAAAGTGCAATAATATTATCATCACTATTATTAATACAATTTTTTATAGTTATATTTCATGGGTCACACTACATGCCATAGCCCGTGTGAGGACCAAACCAAATCTCCAGGTCCTCATATGAGAACCAGGCTGAAAAACTTATGTGCACCCCTGCCTATAGAGTAGTATTGCATCCTTCATATCTCCAAAAAGTCTTTAGTTTTAACATATTTATAAAATAAAGATACAGTTTAACGATTCTCTCTGGAAAAAAGGCGAGCTCCTGGAGGTGCGCCATGGGCAGAGTTAAAGAGTGATGAGCACTTGCACCGATTGCCAACAGAACACAGACATTTGATGCCGTTTCACTTACCATCTGCATTTCTGAATCATGACCGGGATCTTTTATAGCTGGGACTGCTCCATTTTTCAGTATCAAATGATGTGCAAATCCAGCGTCGAACTGGGCCTTGTTTATAAAATGTTCATCAACAAACACATTTGAGAAACTACATTGTTGCGCCGGAAAAACAAACTGCATCCACTGTTTACGTAACGCTGGGTTCTTCGGGAAGCTTAGCAAGGTTATCTTTCCCTCATGAAACAAAAAAAACACACTTCTTTAGAGACGTTTTTCCCGAGCGAGTCTCGTTCAGTGCTGCCAAATGAAGTGCATTGATGGGCGCGCTCTTGCTCCCGCTCTGGTCGATAGTGATGGGTCGTTCTGGAACGATTCGTTCTTTTTGAACGAATCTTTAATGTCACTCGGGAATAAAGAGTCGTCTCGGAGATTGATTCGTTCAGTCGCGCATGCGTAACATCCTATAGGTTCTGCACTGAATTAGTTCACCTGTTTCGAGTCTTCGGGATTGAGTCGTTCATTCATCACTTGACAGCCCCATACGCTAACCTATGCAGTCAGAGCCGGAAAGAGAATTGATTAGTTTATCTCCCGAGTCTTCGGGTTTGAGTCGTTCGTTCATCATGTGACGGCCTCATAAGCTAAACCTATTCAGTCTGAGGGAAAAAGACTTAATAATAATAATAATAACCTACTCTTTAGTTTATTACCTTTGTTACCACATTCAGTGTTATGGAAAAGAACCATCATGACAGAAATTCACATTTATAAACTATAATTAAAAAGCTACAATTTGAGACCAGAAATGCATCACGTATCTGTAAGAGATAATAATAATAATAATAATAATAATAATTACTATGCACCCGTTTGTAAGGAAGCTTGTAAATTAACTAATTTATCTGTCCAATGCTGTCACATCACGTGACAAAAGAACGAACAACTCGAAAGACTTGACTTGAACTAATCAATTCTCTTTCCGACTCAGACTGCATAGGTTTAGCTTATGAGGCTGTCACGTGATGAACAAATGACTCAAACCCAAAGACTCGGGATATGAACTAATCAATTCTCTTTCCGGTTCTGACTGCATAGGTTTAGCTTATGAGGCTGTCACGTGATGAACGAACGACAAACCCGAAGACTTGTCAGATAAGAGGTGAGGTGAGCTAATCATAGACTAAAGACCCAGGTAAACAATGAATTAATCTTTTCTTTTTCTTATAGCATTAGTTTTATATTGTTTGTAGTGTGATCAATACTTGTATAAGTAGTAGATGTGTTCGGGAAGTAGCACATAACATTTTAATTATATTTTGCTAAAATGAACGAAATGACTCGAAAAAAGATTAGTTCATTTTGCTGAACGAGACTCAAAGGTCTGAGTCAGTAAAATGATCCGAACTTCCCATCACTACTGTATAAACCCAGAAGTAAGATTTTTGGCACAGAAATACTCTGTTATACATCCAAATTGTTTTTTGAAACTTTGTCCATGCTTAGCTTGAGAATTAGGGGTGTGCAGCAGAGCCATTATTTGTATCTGTGTCTGTATCTGTGACAGTCTCAAAATTATTTGTATCTGTATTTGAATGCATCCAGAAATGGGCGTGACTTAAAGCGGAAGTTTGTCAAATTACATGAAAATACCATTTTAAATGTAAATCTGTTCGATTAATAGATTTCATTTTACAAATATGCCTTGTATAAATAGAGATAGTATTATTTTTATTATAAATATAACTTTGTAAATATCTTCTATTTAAAACTACAGAAAATGTTGATCAAAAAAGAAAAAAAAAAACTTTATTCTTGTTTTCCAGTGAAACTTTGTATACAAATTTGTCAAGAGACAAGCATCTACAATCTTAAATAAGAGCACTAGTAGAAAAAAAAAGCTGAGAAAAAAAATTTTGAAATGGAAAGAAAGTGTTCAGTACTCATAGCAGAATGACAATAAAGCTCGCTTGAACTTGTTAGAGATCATGTGTTGCGGGAGTCTGTGATCATTTACGAGTTTTTTTTATCAACAGAGCGCAACAAATCATTTGGACCCTCCAAAGGCCTTGATCAAACATCGCTTTTCTTCATCTTGTATAAGTAATGCCATTCACGAAAAGCTAATGTAATGCGTTTTTACAGTTGGATTTCAAAAAGGTTTGAAGTTAGAACCGTTTTTAGGATATTTTTTGTCGAGTTAGTTGATATCTCCAAACAAAGCTCTGATTTCTGAGAGACGTGCATAGACCCCAACGCGGCTATTGATTTACATTCATATGCTCATTTCATTCATTCATAGCCAACTATGAGGTCCAGAATTTTTCATGTTCAAAAATAAAATTTGGAAAATTATGTAAAATGGTTTAAAATCATTTAGCTGAATAAATTCATGTGGTTGACTCGCAGCAGCTGCGAAACGCAGGAGTGATGGAGCTTGGCGCAAGTGCAGCCTCCACTCTACTCCGCCATGCTGCCAGATGTGGTTATTATAACCGTTGCTGGACTTGTTTTAGTACTTAATGTAACAGTTTTAATAAAGTAATTAGGGCATTAATAAAGTGGGAAGATGAAGGTTGAGGTTAGACATTCTGCATCCTATTTGCAAAATACAAGATTTAACAACGTTATTAGAAGGTTCCAAAAACATTATTTTGATAACGTTTTGTACTAACATTAACACAACATTATGAATGAATGAAGCATTTATATAGCGCTTTATTGTGTATTGTTATACACCCAAAGCGCTTTACAATCATATAGGGGTCTCTTCTCAAACACCACCAGTGTGCAGCATCCACTTGGATGATGCGACGGCAGCCACAGGACAACGGCGCCAGTGCGCTCACCACACACCAGCTACAGGTGGAGAGAAGAGAGAGAGATAGAGCCAATTCAGTGGATAGGGATTATTAGGAGGCCATGATAGACAGGGGCCAGTGGAGGCAATTGGGCCAGGACACCAGGGTTACACCCCTACTCTTTACGATGAGTGTCCTGGGATTTTTAGTGACCACAGAGAGTCAGGACCTCGGTTTAACGTCTCATCCGAAAGACGGTGCTTTTTTACAGTATAGTGTCCCCGTCACTATACTGGGGCATTAGGACCCACATAGACCACAGGGTGAGCACCCCCTGCTGGCCTCACTAACACCTCTTCCAACAGTTACCTAGTTTTCCCAGGAGGTCTCCCATCCAGGTACTGACCAGGCTCAGCCCTGCTTAGCTTCATGGGCAACCGGTCTTGGGCTGCAGGGTGATATGGCTGTGGCCAAGTGAATGTTTTGGGCATGTTCCCTGTTAGCTGGGCATAGCCTTTGCAGATTTGCTTTCAACTGACTGTTGATCCAAAGCCACGTCTTCAGCGCTCTTGATGTTACAACTCTAAGAGAGAACCGCTTCAGACGACTCAGCTCATGCTGCAGGGAACTGAACGAATCATTCAAACTGATTCACGAACCGATTCACTGTTCTGCCAACTGGTTGGAGCAAGCCTTCGAACAGAATTGACTCAAAAGAATGAATCATTCGGGAACGGGTATCGCTCATTGCCCAGAAAAAAAAAGTAGACGGTGCGTTTGGAATAAATTGAAGGATTTTAAACTTGTATTTCATTCAGATAAAGTAACGAGAGGAGCGTCGCCCACAGTAACGAAGTAAAAGTACCGGGGGTTTTTTTCACTAAAAATGTACTTGAGTAAGAGTAAAAGTACCCATTTTAAAATATACTCTAGAAGTATTAGCTACCCAAAAGATTTACTGAAGTAAATGTAACGAAGTAAATGTAACTCGTTACTACCCAGCTAACATAAGACCAGCAGGCCACTGGCGGTTCACCGTTGTTTTGCTCATCGTTATTCAAGCGGACCACCAGAGGCAGGGGCCGCTTATCCGACAGCGGTCCGCTGACGAGCCTCTCAGGGAAAAACACGGATTCACTTGCAGGTTCAACTCAATACTCAATATATAAGTCTCAAAACACAAAACTCGGCCGGGGCAGAAGGCCAGGAGCCACAATTCAGGCCAGAGAATGGGGACAGGAAGAAGGGATCAGTCCAATCAAGCCTCCAGTCACGCCACAAGGCAGAGAGGATAATGTGTAGGGAGATCAGCGGCCACAGTCCCAGCGTCAGTGCTGACGCAACATCAGAGTGGAGAGTTCCCCGTTGAGCGCACCGCGAGGGAGATAGCCACAGAACACAGCTCCGGGAACGCCAGGAAAGGAACTTGGAAACAGAGACTTGGAGAAATGGGAGGCAGAGAGGGGACAGACGAAAAATCAAACTTTAAGCACTAAACTGAACTTGGAGCCTAGGAAGACACAGCAGGACAAAACACGACTAACTAGAAGGTAGGTCACAAGCAAGGCGTAGCATGTTCACACCACAATGATCAAACACAAGACTACAGACAAGGGGAGCTTAAATAGAGGGAGAATAAATGGATAACTAGTCACAGGTGTGATGGCAGATAGTAGTAAATGAGATAACGATGGGGAGGGGAACCACGAAGACAACGAGCACATGGCAAACTGTCAAAACAAAACCCACGTGATCAACAATAAACGCGTACAAAAGACACACACAACTTGCTGATCAGACCGAAGTCATGACAGTGCCGCTGGTTTATAATTACTGTTTGCTAGCGGTCCACGGTCAGTCTGTGGTTCATAATCAGTTCAATTACGCTAACCAAAATGTCCTTGCCCACAATAATGGATCAAAAACAATGTACAATGACAATTGCAAATTTATTTTCAGTGAACAGATTAAACATACAAATGCATACAGTATATTTATCAGAAGCATTCAATTCACATATGTCCGTACAAAAGTCAGCCACAAAATTAATCTTGGTTTAACTATGATTGTTGTAGTAAATTTACAGTAACTACCATAACCATGGTCTTACTACAGCATAGTAGTAAACCTATAGTAACTACAAACTTCACCATGGTTTCAAAAACTATGGTTACCACAGTTTTACTCAAGCATTTCTAAAATATTACTTTAGTAGAACCATGATATCAAAACCTTAGTTTGAGAAAAACTAAAAACCCCTGAATACTACAGTTATGGTTACTAGTTTTACCATAGTAAAAACGTGGTTAACTGCTGTAAGGGTACACTGCTTTTCACAATCAAAGCAGCTTTAGACAATTTCAAGGTTACATCACCTACATCTCAGATGTCCTAAGGGTCAGTAAATTAACAGCAAATTTTAATTTTTGGGTGAACTATCCCTTTAAAGCTCCAGCGGACAAACATTACATCTGTAATACAACTGCAAAATTCAGTTTAAACTTTAAAGAACTAAGAAAAAAACAAAAAAAGCTAAACAAAATGTTATCAAACAAACATTTACAAATATTACTACTGTTCACAATTACATCTTTAAAATGAGGCAGAAGTCACAAAAAAAAAACAGTATATAAAATCAAGTCAAGTCACCTTTATTTATAATGTACTTTATACAATACTGATCGTGTCAAAGCAGCTTTACAGTCAAACAGGAAAATGGTTCGTTAATAATGCAAGAGGACATTAACAAGTCATTTTTCCAGTTAAAGTCAGTTCATTGATGATTCGATGAAATCATCATTCAGTTCAGCTCTCTTCCAATAGTGTCTATGCAATCAGCCAAGTGTCCCCAAATAGGAAAGCCAAAGGCGACAGCGGCAAGAACTCAAAACTCCATCGGTGACAGAAACTGAGTAGAAAACCTTGGGAGAAACCAGGCTCAGTCAAGGGGCAGTTCTCCTCTGGTCAGACGAAACCAGCATGGCAAGGTTTAATTCCTGCACAGGTCAGATTGAGCAGAGGACTTGTCTGGTTCTCGTGGTCTTGTCCCGATGGCCAACGAAGGTCTTCACTGGGGATCTGTCTCTGGAGCTCATCTAGCTGACATGGTCTCCGCTGACATTCAGGGCTGTAGAGGTCGTCTCTAGGTGCTGATCCACCATCTGATCTGGATATGGACTGGGTGGCTATGGTGACCTCGGAATAAGAATGAAACAGACTAATATTAGCGTAGATGTCACTGAGAACAATAAAGCACATTTTAATTGTAGTAAACACTCTTAACATTTACACACATTACCTGGAATGAAAACAATAAACTCCTAGTCTTGAAGGTGTACACAGTATGTAGTTGCAGTGGAGCAGTCTGGTGTTTGGTGCCTTGGAAGAACTGACTGGGTTGCATCTGAATTCTTGCAGTGATGACAAAGCAGCAATGAAACCTTTGGCCACACCCTGATGGAGAAAGGAAAGTACATTTTAAGTTAAAAAAAATTAAATGATGCCTTTTAAATAATTTAAAATGTATTAATATCATATAATTAAGTCAATTTGTGACAAAACAGAAGTTGAAAACATTTTTTTTTTTTGGCATAAATCCATCCATTGCTCAACAGGGAGCATTGATGCTGACTTTATGTGTAATAGAACATGTACATTTCATATTATAGGGCTAAGTTACCTTAAATAGCATAAAAATAATATCAAAACATAACGGTCCTGCCTGTTGTTGATAAATACCAATGATGACATTTTACAAATTGATTGATCAGTTGTCCCAGTGTTTACTGAGCCATGGTCTTTCCCTGTGCAGGAACTTGTGTGCACGATCTAGTGATTCACTAACCTAGAACCGACTGAGATGCTTTGAATGGCCTCGTGAAACGATTCAGTTGTTCATTTTCATTCGGAGCGACAAACTTCTCTTATGAAGCGCCGTTCACAAGACAAAAATTAATTATAGTAACACAGCTTTTGACATTGTGTTTTATGGATTAAACAAGGTGAGAGCATGTTCCCTTAACTTAAACTTCCCTCAGACTTAACGTATCATACAATGCTTATTCAATGTTTTTATTTATGTTGTACACTCTTAACCCGGATTAGTTGACTTTACTAGAAATTCGCGATGAAACCCGTTGCACTAAACAATTTTAGTTTTTACACAGGGTGAAACTAAACCGATTCAGTCTTATTAACATAGAACCTTACGTTCATGCAGTAGACAAATCAGGATTACATTAGTAGTCTTTACTCAAAATCATTAGTTCACATCAATTATTATTTGGAGTATAGGTTGTATAAAATAGCTATTTCAAGTTACAACTAGAAAAACATATTAGCAAATAACATTAATAAATGTTTTTAAGTAACGACACATTTATGTAATGTCATGTAATTAGACATATATTGAGATTTATTGTATTAAACATTTAGTTTCAAATAAATTGGAAAAACAGATTTCAATGCACCAATGTTTTTTTTGTTTGTTTAATTGTTCACCAAAGAAATGGTAGCACAACAATACATAAAACTTGTCAGCCACAAGACAAGTAAAAATAAGCTTTGGAACAGCTTGTTAACAATTTTAACTATTTTGTAGAAGAAACAAGAACACACAGTATTCAAGAATATATGATATATCCCTTGTGAATGCCTGGATGTGCATTAGCAACTGGGCTTAAATTAAAACAGAGGCAAGTCTCTGTAACTTTAAACTTGGCTGAAGAATTGTGTGAACACACATTAACTGAGCACTAACAGCACTAATATGCAGAGACAGAATACACTTTAATGTCTCGTACAGCAAAACACAAGTGAATTCTCATTGAAGCTTCTTGCATTTCCTAACATTGTATGACAATTTTTCAGAGTTTGCAACCTGGGTTTTAGTTCACTGTGGCCCAACATGAGAAGTACCTGTTGGATGATCTGGAATGTGTTCTTCACAGATTCCAGATCATAGATTGGATGATCTGGAATGTGTTCTTCATAGATTTAGGATAGTTGAGATGCAGTGCTTAAGTCCATACTGTTATGGATGGACTCGGACACAGAGGTGAGTGATGAATGAAATAAGATTTATTTTAACCCATCCAACGTGCACACACACAGCAGTGAACACACACACACCGTGAACAGCCATTTTTATGCTGCGGCGCCCGGGGAGCAGTTGGGGGTTCGGTGCCTTGCTCTAGGGCACCTCATTGAGGTGGAGAGAGCGCTGGACAGTCACTCCCCCCACCTACAATCCCTGCCGGCCCGAGACTCGAACTCGCAACCTTTGGATTACAAGTCCGACTCTCTAACCATTAGGCCCCGACTTTTTCAGTATGTCTCAGAGGTCGGGTTTCAAATATAATTCGTTCAAAGTAATGGTGCTTCATATTGTCACGTCCTCTGTCGTGTGTGTCATGTGTTCCCGCCTCTTGTGTCCATATTTGGTCTTGTTCCTGTCCTTGTTAAGTGTGATTATTAGTTAAGTCTTGTCTAGCCGTGCTTCAATTGTCATGTGTATTTAGTTCCTGCCTGTTTAGTTAGTTTTCGTCTGGTCTACTCGTTATTCCCCAGTGTTCCTGTCTGTCTCAGCCTTGCCTTGCCTTGTCTTGCCCTGCCTTGATGTCACCATTAAAGACTATTATTTTGAAGTTACTCCTCGTCTCCGTCTTCCTCGTTCCTCCCTGCTGTGTGCACTGTGACACATATAACGTTATCCAAAGAAACAAGTATTAATGATAAATCCCCTGTGATGTTTGTACTGGCTACTGTATACAGGCCACCAGGGCACCATACAGACTTTATTAAATAATTTTCTGATCTTCTATCGGAGTTAGTGCTGACAGCAGATAAAGTCCTAATCGTTGGTAATGAAAAAGATTCGTTGGGATAAGCAATTATAGACATTCTAAACTCTATTGGTGTTAAACAACATGTGTCAGGATCTACTCATTGTCGAATACTCTAGATTTAATACTGTCACATGGAATTGATGTCAGTGGCATTGAAATTTGGCAGCAGAGCGATGATATCTCAGATCATTATCTAGTCTACTGTATATTCCATATAGTTAAAGCTGTAAAGCCAACTCCTTGTTACAAATATGGTAGAACCATTACCTCTACCACAAAAGACTGCTTTATAAATAATCTCGCTGATTTATCTCAGTTCCTCAGCATATTCAATAGCTCAGAACAACTTGATGATGTAATAGGAACTATGGACTCTCTCTTTTCTAGGACTTTAGATGCAGTTGCTCCTTTACGCTTAAGGAAGATTAAGGATAAGAGTCCAACACTGTAGTATAATGAGCACACTTGTGCCCTAAAGAGAGCAGCCCGGAAAATGGAGCGCAGTGTAGCGTCAGAACGAATCAGACAAAACTAAGATTCGATCGGAGCATCGAAACATGAGGAGCTGAAATTCCAGGACAACATCGTAAAGATTCCTATCTCTGACTTCTGGAGCAAGCCTAACTAACAAGCCTCTTTCACAGAACAGCTCGCAACATTAAGACAAAAGAACACTTATTGATAAGTGTTCTACGCAGGAAGGAGATCATCAAATTTGGGGTAAATAGTCAAGATTAATGGTCAAAGAGATGGCCATCACATGGCGTTCCACAAGAGAAATCACAAGCTTCTTCAGATTGACTTCTCCCCCACACATACAAGACAAAGAACCAGACTGAAATTCCTCTGGCCAAAGAACACTTCTTTTTGGTACACAGAGACTTTCTTTTTCATATGCACATAAAACCATCCTAAAAGGACAATGCTAGGCATAACACTATATTATGTATGTAATCACATATTAGACTATCATGTTTTAAGCACATATTATGTATGTCTTTCTAATAACTATTGAATGACTTTAAGGTTAGTCGTGTTTGGTATGTATGAGTTTGACATTTATAGCTTGAAATGTTTCTTTCAATTAATTCTGTGTCAAATGTATCATATTCTGGTTATAGAAATCATATCCAAAAGTATACTTTGCAAGAGTGTGTAAAATTCAGACCATGTGACTGATAACAGGCTGATTTATGATGGAAGGAACAACCCTAGCTAAGACAATAGCCTATCTAATTGGTCAAAACACCAAATGGGATGTGTCCCAAAGCCGAGTTTAAGAACTCAGGACACCATCAAATCTTTCTCTTTTGTCTCTCTAAACTCCTCTTCTCTTCCCTTCTCCCCTTCTTCTTCTCGCCACAGCGTTTTGACGCTGCTTTAGCGCTCTTTGAGCGTGCTCTGGCCTACAGGCCAGTTGCTACTTAACACCACGATGAGAAGAAAAACCACCTAGTCTCATTACTCATTTTATTCTTTTACTTTAGTTTCTTTTCTTTCCGTTGAGTCTCGTGTTCAAAAGTTAAGTTTGCCGCAAAGTCCAGCGACTGCACCCGCTTCAAACTTCAACCAGAAACGGACTCCAAGACCATCCTCAGCCAACGGCCCAACCATTGGCTTCCCAAGACATCGCTTCAAAGACTACTGAACTTCCAGCCAATCACCAACTCGGGAAAACCCCTTTCCTGCAACGACGACGAAGACAAAAGGGAATCCCTGTAACACAAGGCAACGCAAGTACAAACTCCAGATTATAACTGAGCTGGTGTATTTAATATAAATTTTAGCCTCATTGAGAAACTCAACGCGAGGGTTAATTAAGTGATTGATGGTTGTTCAGGTCTATGCAATAGCACATATTGCTGTAAACTTGGGATTTCACATTCTCATTCTCTAAACTCATCCTTTCTCTTTTTCTGCAACGTGTGAATGTGTGAATGCGTGTGTTCATGTTAGGTTAGTTTATGTCTTAGGTTTATATAAATAAAGTCTTATTTATATTGAAAAGAGAAGTATCTTGTGTTTTGTGCTTACAAGTTAATGTCTTAATCTGCCGATCTTGTTACTGTGCTTATTAATAGTGTTTTCACTATATTTTGGATTTTAATATCCAGTGCAGAATTAATGTTATACGGCTCGTTCAGTGAATCGCTCAGTGATCAGCCGCAAAACAGTGATTCTGTTCAAATTCCCTATAAAATCATTAATGATTCCCTTTGAGCTAAATTAAATTATATTTATGTATAAAACCCTTACATATTTATTGGTGGAGGACGCGGGCAGATTAATCTAAATTGTGAGCATAAACCAAGTTATTTAATCTTTTCCATTGCTGTGGATGAAAGATGAGACGCTTCTGAGACTAGCGTGTGTGTGTGACGTCAGCAGCGTGCGCCTGCTTGAATGAATGAACGCAGAGAAGGCTGTAACTCCAGTCTGCCTCTTCATTGTTAAACTGCAGTAAGTGAACTTAAAGTTATCTGAGATCATACAATAAGGTTGAAATTGAGCGTGTTCCTCTTTTCTGTAATGCCTTGTTTTATAGCTGAATTGATGTCCTGCGTGTTCCAGGTCATTCAATAGTTATACTCCTGAATCTCAGTCACTGTTAGCTGAACGGAGCTAAACTGCAATAGTTAAAAGGTAAATAAATCGGTGGATAAAGAATAGTTTTGAGCGTGTTCCTCAATTCTATCTGATCAAAGCTTTATTATTCATAGTTTGATTTTCAGTGCGTGTTCCATTGTCAGATCAGCTATGATATAAGCTTGATAAAGTTAAAGTTAACGTTGTGCCAACAGCGAAGAAAACCTGTTGTGTGTACGTGTCCAGAGAAACTGGCACGGGCTTTTATGATACGATCACTGTTTTCCTCAACTGCAGCACGAAGCGGCGATTTGAATAAAGTTTAAAGTAAACTCTGAACGAACTGAGAGTTTAAGCGCCACATCGCAGAACCAACTAAAAGCGGTGTTGTTATTTGTACAGTGTTGAAATGCGCCGACATTTCATGTAACATGCCTAACTGTAACTGCATTAACTGTAATTGTAATCTAGTCCACTAGAGTTTGTTTTAGTTGCCACAGTTACTTGCATGACACGGAAGTCTTAACCTACTTCCGGAGCAACTCTGAACTGCGCACGCGCAGCACATTGATGCTATTGTAAACAAACTCTATACTGTTGCTAAGCTAACGGAACGGTTGTGTTTACATTGAAGCCTATGTTAAAGCCATTAGCCTCAAAGGTTAGAAGTTAGCATTAGCATCCAGTGGTTGAATACAGTGTGTGTGTTTGAAAAGCTAAAGTGGTTTAACCCTTTAAACATCTAAACTAATACACTTGTTGGTCTTTCTCTTTCTTATTTCTCTAATTTTTCACTTCTTACCACTTATTTGCATTTTACTAGAAAGGGAAATACTACTAGTTCACAATTATTAATTGTGCCAAATTCAAAATTTAATTAAAACATTAAATTTATTTGGAATCATTCAAAATTTCCCCCTCAGATCATTTCATATGATCATTACTTCTAGTATTCTTTTTTGGGCCTAATCATTTTAGGTACAAATAAGTCTTGAACTTTGAAGGTTTAAGTAAACTTATTCCACCTAATTGATTTATTACCCATCTCAATAGATTCTATTCAGACTACTTACGCATTATTTTATTGCGTTTTAACCCTCTTTCTTCCTGTTTTGGTTATACACTTAGCCACTATTTTTAGTTACTAAAACTAAAGACTTATTTCCTCCTTTATTTAATTTCATTTTTGCTTATTTTACCCATTTATTACTTTTCAAGTTTACTTTGTCTTACCATTCTCTTTCCTCTGTGTATCCTAGCTTGGGGACGACACACCCGAGCCTTAATTAGAGACATTGTTATCCCTCACTACGAGTGCAAATAAATTAGAGAGACAAATCTCTTTCACCCAAAATTTATTTATTTGTTATTAGTTGTGCAGCAACTGAAAATAACGCTCTACTCGTAGTTGGGTATAACAGCGTGCTAGTGGACCCGATCCACTTAATCTACTGTCTCTCTCCTGTCCTCTCCTACTTTCTTCACTCTTCACTTTTCACATTTGTAGGGACCTGTAAGAACCATCAATCAATTCTAAGTGAATGAAATACACAATCCTGTCAAAAGGAGAATCATCCTTACGAATTTGATTGTAATCAAACACTCTTTCGTTCTTCCTAGCCTCCCCACATTTGAAAACGCAATCCAAATTTTAACATCTCATCCAACGCTGAGATCAATTTAATAGAGATAAGTTTTGGGCAACCGTTGCCTTTGCAGCCTCCCTGGTGAGCGGTCCAACTGTAAGGTGTATGTTGTCAATCCTGTCAGACTAAGAAAGAGATATCAGAATTATTATTATATTCATTTGTCTAAGACAGAGATTTAATAATATTGTTTGCCTCGTTGATAACATTTAATTGAGAAAAAAAAATAATTTTCCTCATTTAAAAAAAAAAAAGAAAAGGAAATTGTTTCTTTAATTGAATTTGTTTTTCACCTTTTTTCTCTCTTTTCCCTCTTCCTCATTAGAAGTGATGAAGTCTTCACATCTCTAGTCTACCTAGATACCCTGAGACCAACACAGTCATCACCACATTACACTAGTGGTTCAAAATCACTGACACAACACTTAGTTGTCCCACCACACATAGGCTTCTACTCCACACAGATCTGTGTCAGTCTCTCTTCTCCCCAGCGTGCTAACATGCCGCAGACTGCAGCCCCCTTTGCCCAAGGGGAAGATGGGAACACTTGGCTGAGAGGCACGACAGACAGCCTCAGCCCCAAGACCCTTGAACTGTTATTATTTTTAATAATAATCCTAATTCTGAGAAGATTCCTGACACAAGATTCGAGCCAGAACACCAACCACGAGGAGCTGGTCAAAATCACCAGCTCCCTAAGCTATGCCTTCACGACCCAGCTGAAACTGAGCGACAAGCACATCACCCATCTTCAAGAGGAGCTGACATGTGCTCAACGCCGCATAGACAAGCTGGAAGTGAAAGTTCAAGATCAACTCAAAGCACCCAATGAGAGGGAGCAGGAAACAACGGAACAAGTTAAGGAGCTCCAAGCAGCCCTGACAGCAGCTCAGCTTGACCAACAACATGCAAAAGCTGCCCAGAAAGACCTGGTAAACAGGCTCCAGTATGCCGAACAGCTACTAAAGAAAGCTAAGAATGACATCAGCAGCAAGAACGCCGAAATCAGTTCCTTGAAAGATGACCTTGAAAGGTACAGAACTGAAATGGACAATCTGACCCAACAACTAGAAGATACCAACTATGAGCTCTATATGGTCAGAAAAGAACTCAAACATGCTTATGAGCAGAAACAAGAGCCAAGGCAAGAGAAACATCTCTCAGCCTCACCACTGCTGAGCAGAGCCGAGTCCTACGTCCAAGAACTGGCATGCAACGAAAGAAGCGAAGGGCCACAACCCAAAACCTCATCTGCCTTCGCCACAGAACTCTTTCCTGCCAACGAAAGAAAACCTCCCATCCAAGCAGACCTTGGAGCTGCACTTGGGATGACCGTCAAGGACCTTGACAAGCTGTCTAAAAACATCAGCAAGTTCAAACCGAACTCCACAGAGGGCCACACCATCGAGGCTCATCTGCAAGATATCGACTTCTATCTAGAAATGAGACCTCATGTGACTGACAGAGACAGGTTATACCTCCTTAGAGCAACATCCAGTCCCGAGGTACGAAACTTCCTAGATCGACAGCCCAGTCGAACGAAGTCAGACTACCAGCTACTTTCTGAGGTCCTGATTAAAGAATTTACAGACCCAGAGTCCGAAAATGGACTGTTAACTGCCTTGGAAACCAAACAAGGTCGACAAGAGACTCCACAAGCTTACTACAACCGACTCCGACAAGCTTACTTTGGTGCACACAACGAACCTGACCTTGAAGAGGATGTGAACTTCAAAAGCCTCTTCCAAAAAAATCTGCACCCTGGAGTCAGTCACCATCTAGGCGTCATGGCCTGCCCACGCTCCATGACCATCCAACAGTTGCGTGACCTAACACAGAAGGCCTACAACAAGCAGAAGATGGCCTCAAAGAAAGGTAACAAAACCTCCACACTCTTGAACTCTGTCACTAAAGACTCTAACCTTGCACTGGACGACACCCAGTTGCATCACAACACCAGAGTTTTCCATCAAGAGCACGGAGAACGTGACCCCCATGTCCACGACAGCTATCAGCCCAACCGCTGGAAAAATCCATGGGACAAGCCACGCTTCTCAAGAAACACAAAAGATCAGACATCCAAAGGTAATCACCTGACTCATCCAAGAGCAACTCGTGTGGGTAAGCGACAACGAAACCCACCTCAGCACCACTCAGACATGCACAGTGCTGAGTACACACAAGATCTAGACAGCTTACCATCAGAAGACATGGAACAAGTCATGAGACAACTGAAAGAGATCCTTCAAGATAAGCTGAACACGGATGACTACAAAATTGAGTCATGCTCGCTGTGACCAGCGACAGAATGGAAGGCCGGTGATCACATGGTACACCACCATATCAGAGATGACAAGCACCTGTTCAACAACCACCCTGAACGAGCAAGTCTCTCACGGCCAACTATTGATGAAAACTGAGGTACCAGAGAACGTCACCTCAGTCACCCATCACTCACTAACAAACTGGTAAATGAACTCCAACTCCAAGAACCACATTCCTGTCTGTGCAACAGCAACCACCAAAGCACAGAAGGTCAGAAAGTCTGCCACATCCAGAAGGCAGCACAAGAGGAATGCAACATAGGAGACGAAGTGTGCATCCCAGCTTCGCACAGCCATGCCAAACTACCTCCGACTGTATGCAGAAGAACTTCCTGCTTTTCTGGACTGACCCCCATTAGATCATGGACACGCCCTCATCCAAGCCAAGGATGCAGAGAGCCCGTCTCCACTGACATACCCGAAAAGGGGGGAGACAACACAGACTGAAACAGATCTGACCACACCTACACTACACCAGTAACACACACAACATTACCTACACCTAGAGGTAACCACATCTACTGACAACACATGTAACAAACATATTCTTCCCACAAGTAGAATATCCAAATTGTAGCGTAACATAGTTACATACACCACCATGAAGAAACATGCAGCTATCCTCACCATAGTTAGAAAACCTGACACTAAGTTAAGGTACATGACTCCCTAGCTGCACGACATCCTAGCCCAACAGTAGTTGCAAAACATGCTAGGAAAACCCACAGTAGCTTTGTTTGTTTTGTTCTTCTTTTACCTATCCTTTCCTTCCCCTCTTTCTTTAGTAGGTGAAAAACCTAGACACCCTGCAAGGGTCAAAGGTCTGATATTAGGATTGACTCACCACACCTAATATCCGCAAACCACTCGAAACCGAATGGAAGCCAGAGAGCTCCACGCACGATAGGTCAATTCATTTTACCACAAATGATGTCACTAGAAACTAAAGGTGAACATTCTTAAGTTGAGACAACTTAGAAGAAACAAACAAATCTAATCACAAAATTTGATCGAAGAATCAACGTACTAAACTAAATTAGAACAACAATTTCCAAAATTGAACTAAAACTATTCAGTTTACCAAACTAGATTGACCAATTGAATATAGCCGCCTGTACCCGAATAACCTGATGCCCTGCACCAGTACAGTAACTGTCATGGAGGTGTTGTCTTGTTGTTTGCTGTTTTTGTGTCTGCTTCTTCTGCCTCTGTTTATCCAGTGCTTGCCGATGTCTCCAACTCGACACATCGCCAATCAAGGGGGGTATGTAGCGTCAGAACGAGTCAGACAAAACTAAGATTCGATCGGAGCATCGAAACATGAGGAGCTGAAATTCCAGGACAACATCGTAAAGATTCCTATCTCTGACTTCTGGAGCAAGCCTAACTAACAAGCCTCTTTCACAGAACAGCTCGCAACATTAAGACAAAAGAACACTTATTGATAAGTGTTCTACGCAGGAAGGAGATCATCAAATAATAGATAATCAGATAATCCAGATAATCAGATAATCCAAGATGGCGGCGCGGTCAGACGCAGCGACCTCTCCGGGTCCCAAAAACGGTGCTTTTATGTCTTTTAATGTCGTCTGTTCGTCTCCAAACAATGTCAATTTACCGCCAATTCATCGGGAGATCACTCCGGAATACATCTATGATCGCCAAAGCCTTTTGGATATCAACAACACATACAAACACAAACTCTCGCCGGCGGCTACTGAGAAGCTTCGAGGCCTTTGTTTACTGCTGAAGCCGGACCTCGAGACCGCGGCCTCGCCTACTGACGCTACCCGCACAAGGCGGCGTCGCAAGCGGTGTGAGAGAGGACGGAAGCGCGGTAAGCGCGGAGGTATACGAGCCAGGCTAAGAGCTAACCCCACAAGACCGGCTCTCCCAACACTCATGCTCTCAAACGTTCGCTCTCTGGAAAACAAACTGGACTTAATTCAACTCAGTCGGTCTACACAGCATGAGGCAAGGGATTGTTGTGTGTTTGTTTTCACTGAAACATGGCTAAACGACAACATCCCGGACTCCGCCATTCAGCTGCACGGACTAACTTGCTACCGAGCGGACAGAGATTCATCACTGTCTGGTAAGACTCGCGGCGGTGGCTTGTGTGTGTATATCAACAAAGAATGGTGTAACAATGCTGCGTTAGTATCAAAACACTGTTCATCGCTGGTGGAGTTTATGTTTGTGAAGTGTCGACCGTTCTATCTGCCGCGGGAGTTCACGGCCATTGTTATTGTCGCGGTTTACATCCCCCCGTGTGCAAACACTAAGGACGCGCTTCGCGAGCTGTACAGCGCCATCAGCGAACAACAAACAAAAAACCCCGACGGCTTTTTCATCATAGCCGGTGACTTTAATCATGCAAACTTAAAGACAGTTTTGCCAAAGTTCTACCAACATGTGAACTTTGCAACAAGGGGAAATAACACACTGGACTTTGTTTACACTACAGAAAAGAACGCTTACAAAGCTGAACCCCGCCCCCACCTCGGGTACTCGGACCACATCTCTGTTATGCTAATCCCAGCATACAGACCACTTCTCAAGCTTGCCAAACCGGTTCACAAACAGATCAAGGTATGGCCAGACAACGCCACCTCAGCACTTCAGGACTGCTTCCAGGACACAGACTGGAACATGTTTAAAGAGGCGGCCACCTACAACAACCACACAGACCTGCAGGAGTACACTGAAACTGTGACTGCCTACATCCAAAAGTGCACTGATGATGTGACAGTCACCAAGACCATCACCACACGCGCCAACCAGAAGCCATGGATGACAGCAGAGGTTCGCGGGCTGCTAAAGACCAGAGATGAAGCTTTCAGATCAGGAGATAAAGCAGCCCTCAAAACAGCAAGAGCCAATCTGTCCCGCAGCATCAAAAATGGAAAACGGTCATATGCTCAAAAAATCAATAATCACTTCACAGACAGCAAAGACACACGGAGTCTGTGGAAAGCCATTCAGACCATCACAAACTACAAGCCCCCGCCACAGGCCTGTGATGACGACACATCCCTCCCGGTTACACTCAACCACTTTTATTCACGGCTTGAAATGCAGAATGACACACCTGCACAAAAACTGCCCACACCTCCCAACGACCAGGCGCTCTGTCTGTCTCCAGCCGATGTAAGGAAGACCCTATCTAGGATCAACCCACGCAAGGCTGCGGGTCCCGACAACATACCTGGCCGTGTACTGAAAGACTGTGCTGCACAGCTGACAGATGTCCTAACAGATATCTTCAACACCTCGCTGAGCCAGGCAGTCGTCCCCACATGTCTCAAATCCACAACAATCATACCGGTACCAAAAAAATCACCTGTGTCCTGTCTAAATGACTACCGTCCCATAGCACTGACTCCAATCATAATGAAGTGCTTTGAGAGGTTAGTCATGCACAACATCAAAACCAGCCTCCCCAACACACTCGACCCGCTCCAGTTTGCATACCGTCCAAACCGCTCTACAGACGATGCTATCTCCTCCACCCTCCACCTGGCTCTTAACCACCTAGAAAACAAAGACTCTTATGTTAGAATGCTGTTCATTGACTTCAGCTCAGCATTCAACACAATAATTCCACAACAGCTCATAAACAAACTCAACCTGCTGGGCCTTAACAACTCCCTCTGTAATTGGATCCTGGACTTTCTAACCGGAAGACCTCAGTCAGTCCGTGTCGGCCACAACACCTCGAGCACTACCACACTGAACACAGGTGCCCCACAAGGCTGTGTGCTCAGCCCGCTGCTCTTCACACTGCTGACCCACGACTGCACTGCCAAGTCCAGCTCCAACCACATCATCAAGTTTGCTGACGACACAACAGTGGTAGGTCTCATCAGCAACAACGATGAAACGCACTACAGAGAGGAAGTGGCACAGCTGGCGAAATGGTGTGGTGCTAACAACTTGTCCCTCAATGTGAGTAAGACAAAGGAGGTTGTGATGGACTTCAGGAGAAAATCTGTTGACCACTCCCCACTAACCATCGACAGCTCGCCTGTGGAGAGAGTCAGCAGCACTAAATTCCTGGGGGTGCACCTCACAGAGGATCTCACCTGGTCCACCAACACCATGTCACTCTCCAAGAAGGCACAACAGCGCCTACACTTTCTCCGCCGGCTGAAAAGAGCAAGTCTCCCTCCACCCATCCTCACCACTTTCTACAGGGGCACCATTGAGAGTGTGCTGACCAGCTGCATCACTGTCTGGTACGGGAACTGTACTGCAGCAGACCGCAAGACCCTCCAGCGGACAGTGAACACAGCTGCAAGGATCATCAGTGCCCCTCTCCCCTCCATCCTGGACATTTTCCTCACACGATGCTCCAGCAAAGCCAACAGTATCGTGAAGGACTCCACCCATCCCTCCCACAGTCTCTTCCAGCTCCTACCATCAGGAAGACGGTACCGGAGCATCAGAGCCCGCTCTGCCAGACTGCTCAACAGCTTCTTCCCCCAGGCTGTGAGAGCCCTGAACTCAAATCTCCTCGCCCCTCTCTGAACCCCCATACAAACCCCCTACCCCCTGAAAACATGGACCATCTGAAAACTTATGAAACTCTTTTTTTGTGCAATCGAAGTGTGCTACACACAGGTGAGTGGGCCTGTACAAACCACCTGTAGTAGCACACTCTCCTCCTCTATGCGCACTAGTCACTTTTCACACACACTGATGTGTGTATACAAATCCCACAAAAGACTCAGTAATATACATATGTTTACATGCTCATGCACTACAAATCATCCTGCACTATTCCCCAGCCAGCTGCTGACTCACAATGTTTCTCTTCGCACATGTACAGTATTTATCTGAAGCACTCGTATAGTTTGTATTGTTTGTATTTTTTTAGTTTATGTACAGGTAAAAAATTCTTTTATATATAGCATATTTTATAGTCAAATCTATCAGTAGGATAGTTGTGTATAGGTTTATATTGTTTTACTGCACTGCTGTATTATTGTATTTATGTAGCACCGTGGTCCTGTGAGGCACGACATTTCGTTCCACTGTATGCCCCGCATGTAGCGGAATGACAATAAAGCTCAACTTGAACTTGACTTGAACTTGAACTTGAAATTTGGGGTAAATAGTCAAGATTAATGGTCAAAGAGATGGCCATCACATGGCGTTCCACAAGAGAAATCACAAGCTTCTTCAGATTGACTTCTCCCCCACACATACAAGACAAAGAATCAGACTGAAATTCCTCTGGCCAAAGAACACTTCTTTTTGGTACACAGAGACTTTCTTTTTCATATGCACATAAAACCATCCTAAAAGGACAATGCTAGGCATAACACTATATTATGTATGTAATCACATATTAGACTATCATGTTTTAAGCGCATATTATGTATGTCTTTCTAATAACTATTGAATGACTTTAAGGTTAGTCGTGTTTGGTATGTATGAGTTTGACATTTCTAGCTTGAAATGTTTCTTTCAATTAATTCTGTGTCAAATGTATCATATTCTGGTTATAGAAATCATATCCAAAAGTATACTTTGCAAGAGTGTGTAAAATTCAGACCATGTGACTGATAACAGGCTGATTTATGATGGAAGGAACAACCCTAGCTAAGACAATAGCCTATCTAATTGGTCAAAACACCAAATGGGATGTGTCCCAAAGCCGAGTTTAAGAACTCAGGACACCATCAAATCTTTCTCTTTTGTCTCTCTAAACTCCTCTTCTCTTCCCTTCTCCCCTTCTTCTTCTCGCCACAGCGTTTTGACGCTGCTTTAGCGCTCTTTGAGCGTGCTCTGGCCTACAGGCCAGTTGCTACTTAACACCACGATGAGAAGAAAAACCACCTAGTCTCGTTACTCATTTTATTCTTTTACTTTAGTTTCTTTTCTTTCCGTTGAGTCTCGTGTTCAAAAGTTAAGTTTGCCGCAAAGTCCAGCGACTGCACCCGCTTCAAACTTCAACCAGAAACGGACTCCAAGACCATCCTCAGCCAACGGCCCAACCATTGGCTTCCCAAGACATCGCTTCAAAGACTACTGAACTTCCAGCCAATCACCAACTCGGGAAAACCCCTTTCCTGCAAGGACAACGAAGACAAAAAGGGAATCCCTGTAACACAAAGGCAACGCAAGTACAAACTCCAGATTATAACTGAGCTGGTGTATTTAATATAAATTTTAGCCTCATTGAGAAACTCAACGCGAGGGTTAATTAAGTGATTGATGGTTGTTCAGGTCTATGCAATAGCACATATTTCTGTAAACTTGGGATTTCACATTCTCATTCTCTAAACTCATCCTTTCTCTTTTTCTGCATCGTGTGAATGTGTGAATGCGTGTGTCCATGTTAGGTTAGTTTATGTATTAGGTTTATATAAATAAAGTCTTATTTATATTGAAAAGAGAAGTATCTTGTGTTTTGTGCTTACAAGTTAATGTCTTAATCTGCCGATCTTGTTACTGTGCTTATTAATAGTGTTTTCACTATATTTTGGATTTTAATATCCAGGGCAGAATTAATGTTATACGGCTCGTTCAGTGAATCGCTCAGTGATCAGCCGCAAAACAGTGATTCTGTTCAAATTCCCTATAAAATCATTAATGATTCCCTTTGAGCTAAATTAAATTATATTTATGTATAAAACCCTTACAGCAGCTGGAGGAAAACTAAATTAGAGGTATTTCGTTTAGCTTGGCGGGAAAGTACCCTATCCTAAAGAAAAGCATTAAAAACTGCTAGATCTGATTACTTTTCGTTTCTTCTAGAAGAAAACAAACATAACCCTCGGTATTTATTCAATACAGTGACTAAATTAATGAAAAATAAAGCATCAACAGGTGTTGGCATTTCCCAAGAGCATAGCAGTAATGACTTTATGAACTACTTCACTTCCAAGATCGATACTATAAGAGATAAAATTGTATCCTTGCAGCCGTCAGCTACATTATCGCATCAGATAGCGCACTATAGATCCCCTGAGGAATTCCATTCATTCTCTACTGTAGGAGAGGAAGAATTGTATAAACTTGTTAAATCATCTAAACCAACAACATTTATGTTAGACCCGATTCCATCTAAACTACTAAAAGAGCTGCTTCCAGAAGTCATAGATCCTCTTTTGGCTATTATCAATTCATCATTGTCATTAGGATATGTTCCCAAAACCTTCAAATTAGCTGTTATGAAGCCTCTCATTAAAAAACCACAACTTGACCCCAAAGATCTAGTTAATTACAGACCGATCTCAAATCTCCCTTTTCTGTCCTAGAAACGGATACTAGAAAAGGTAGTATCCTCACAATTATATTCCTTCCTAGAGAAAAATGATATCTGTGAGGAATTCCAGTCAGGATTTAGATCGTATCATAGTACTGAGACTGCTCTCATTAGAGTTACAAATGACCTGTTTCTATCATCTGATCGTGGTTGTATCTCTCTATTAGTGCTACTGGACCTTAGCGCTGCGTTCGACACTATCGACCACAACATTCTTTTGAATAGACTACAAAACTTTGCTGGCATTAGTGGAAGCGCCTTAGCATGGTTCAAATCATACTTATCTGACCGTAACCATCAGTTCGTAGCAGTGAATGAAGAGGTATTATATCGATCACAAGTGCAGTATGGAGTACCTCAAGGCTCAGTACTAGGGCCATTACTTTTCACGCTTTACATGTTACCCTTGGGAGATATTATCAGGAGACATGGTGTTAGCTTTCACTGTTATGCTGATGATACTCAGCTCTATATTTCTTCACGGCCCGGTGAAACACACCAAATTGAGAAACTAACGGAATGCATAGTCGATATAAAAAAAACTGGATGACGAGTAATTTTTTACTGCTAAATTCTGAAAAAACAGAGGTGTTAATTATCGGACCTAAAACCCCACATGTAATAACCTAGAACATTATCTAACACTTGATGGCTGCTCTGTCAATTCTTTTTCATTAGTCAGGAACCTAGGTGTGCTGTTTGATAGCAATCTTTCATTTGAAAGCCATGTTTCTAGCATCTGTAAAACTGCGTTTTTTCATCTCAAAAGCATATCTAAATTGCGACCTTTGCTCTCAACGTCAAATGCAGAAATGTTAATGACCTCAAGGTTAGACTATTGTAATGCTTTATTGGGTGGTTGTTCTGCATGCTTGATAAACAAACTACAGTTGGTCCAAAGTGCAGCAGCTAGAGTCCTTACTAGAACCAGGAAATATGACCATATTAGCCTGGTTCTGTCAACACTGCACTGGCTCCCTATCAAACATCGGATAGATTTTACAGTTTTTGCCTATTGCTTGAACACTATAGACACATGCTTAGACCAAAGTAACAAAACTTGAAGCATTTGTTACTACACCTTAAACACAGTGTAACCATACCTTAAACAAAAGCGCTGCTTTGCACTTCAGTTGCAATTCTGCAACACACTTGCTCCTGCAAGTGAAATCTCATGGGTACCATTGGGAAAACACATCTATTCAAAATACAAAACACATTGGGTGATAGAAAACACTTAGACACACACCTGAAAACACTTACTTACAAAACTGATCACCAATCAACCAGCCACAAATAGGTCTCAGTTGAGTCACTTTGAGAACTTTGCAAGCATGGAGGCAGGGAGAGGAAGAGGAAGAAAGAGAAAGAGAGAGAGAGAGAGAGAGAGAGAGAGAGAGAGAGAGAGAGAGAGAGAGAGAGAGAGAGAGAGAGAGAGAGAGAGAGAGAGAGAGAGAGAGAGAGAGAGAGAAAGAGAGAGGCTTACAGTTTTTGCCCGTTGCTTGAACACATTTTGCAAAACTTCGCTCATTGTGCCAAAACTCTACACACAAGTAAACATGACACAACACTGGGAAATATACCATTCACATCTGTGTCAAATTGAAACTCTACGATCAAAACCTAAACTCTGCTATCAAAACCTAACATTCCTTTCTCAAAATGTAACTCTGATGACAAATTGACACATACTTGCATCATATGCATACACTTTCAGATCAGGGGGAACACACTAGTTTACTTTATATAAAACACTGCAGTCTTTGATTTTCACTGTTTATTCAGAAGGCATATTTTCAGGAGGCACATTTTCAAACAACCAAAAAAGCAAAATACTCAATATTGTACATTGCAGTAACATGAATTCAGATAAAGCAAAATAATAATAATAATAGAAAAAACACTATACTGTAAACACAGAAAATCATGGCAATTGCATACGTGGGCTCATGGATCCCGCCGTCTGTTGGGGTCTGGCCACAGGACCTCATCGACATAGCAAGCAATGTCTTCTCCCGCTAGGCACCGGGGAAAATATCCCCTAGCATGTCGAAACCATCCATGGATTGCTGTCACCTGAATGTCGCCGCAGGCCTGATCCATTGCCTGCAGAAGAGGCATGCGGGCATGTGGTTGGCGGTCATATACACGCCATCTCCAAGCCGAAAAGAATTCCTCTATAGGGTTTAAAAATGGTGAGTAAGGGGGCAAGTATACCACTTCAAACTGATTGTGGTTGGTGAACCAGGTCTGGACCAGAGCAGCCCGATGGAAACTGACATTATCCCATACCACCACAAACCTGGGCTGATCTGGTCTGTTCTGTACAACTATATTATGGAGAGCATCTAGAAATGTGAGTATATGTTGGCTATTGTATGGACCTAGTTTGCATGATGATGCAGAAGCCCCCGAAGGCTTATGGCGGCACACAATGTGATATTTCCCCCGCGCTGTCCCGGGACGTGCACAATTACCCTTTGGCCAATTACATTACGACCCCGTCGTCTTGTTTTGCTCAGGTCAAATCCAGCTTCATCAATGAAAATGAATTCATGAGGCTGTGCAGCTCCATCCATGGCCAAGATTCTCTGTAACAAAAAAAAACCATATTACTGTACTCCAGTGCTACACATACAGAACCCTCACCCCATCACATAGGTGCCTGTGTAGCTCTCCGAATGGATCCATGTGGTACTGATATGGTACATATTCAGCTGCTACTGGATTTCACCAATACTGTATTGTAAATGTAAAGGACAGTTACACTTACCCGTACATATTCAGCTCAAAGTCCTTTGACCCTGACACTGTTCCTCTCAAATGGGACCCTGTAGAGCTGCTTCATGGTGATGTTGTGTTTTCCCAAGATGCGTCTGATGGTGCTGATGCTCACATGGTTTATGTTGTTGAACACTTGGCTGTCTGCAAGTATTTTCTGTCGTAGCTGGTGGAGACGGATGGCATTGTCTGCCCTCACTAGGTCCACAACGGCAAGTTCCTGCTGTTGTGTGAACAGCCGTTGGCGTCCTCCCCCAGAAGGTCTTCTAGTCATGCTAGAGAAATGCAACCACAAATTGTCTTTTTCTTACAGTACTTTACTGTATATACTGTATCATCCACTGTACTGAAACATCTCAATATACTGTAAGTAATCATGGTATGTTTCACAAAAACTACCACTTTGGCTGCAAAAGGAGCATTAGCACCCTGCAATACCCTGTACACGTGATGTGGTAATGTGATATACTGTAGTACAGTGCTGTAAATACCATCTGAGTAGAGTAGAAGGTAGAGAGGTGAAGACATACCGGTTTTCTAGTCGGAATGTTCTTATTACAGATGCCACTGTGAAGCGGCTTAGATGTGGGTGGACTCTCAGCCCAGCTTCCCTCATAGTCAGGCCATGGTTGATGACATAGTCCACCAAAGTTGCTCTTATATCATCAGAAATAGGGGTCCGTGCATGGGCCTCTTCGACCTTGACCTTGTCCTCCTCCTCGTCCTCCTCTTCCTCTTCCTCTATTCTGCCTCTTGCTCTCCCTCCGCCTCTTGCTCTCCCTCCATCCATGCTTGCAAAGTCATTCTTGAAATGGCTAAACTGAGGGCTTTTTGTAGCTGGCTGATTGGTGTTCAGTTTTGCAAGTAAGTGCCTTCAGGTGTGTATTTGAGTGGTTGCAATTGCCCGATGTGTTTTGTATTTTGGATACATGTGTTTTCTAAATGGCACCCTGAGATTTCATTTTTGAACAAAGTGTCTTATGTATGAAATAGAGTGTAGTATGCAGGACCAAGTGTGTTGCATAAAGGAGTAAATGTGTTGCAGAATTGCAACTAGAGTGCAAAGCACTGTAATACAACTTTTATTAAAACCTTAACTTTTTTTTTTTTTTTTTTCTCCAGATTTCTTATCTGACCATGTAATAGTTAACAAATTTCACATATAATAATAATACATACAAACATATTCATATTTTTTTCTATATAAACACTCATAAATACACACATTACTTTAAAACTTTAAAACCATCAAATCATTTTCCAGAACCTCACACAAAACTCCTCCAACAGACCATATTTCAGAAAACGCTTGAATATCATTAATCAATTTAAAATAAGTGTATTCAATTTTGATTCTGGCATTCACCATGCTTCTAAAAACATCCTCTACATCTACTGAACCTATACCTGTTAATTTATTTTTTCGAGTCTTCCAAATTTCCATTTTAGCCATACCCAACAAAAAATTTAATAAGCATACTTTTCTTCTCTTCTGAAATGTATATTTGGGACCACTAATAAAATGTTGATTAGAAAAATCTTCACTTAAACCTTCAGAACAATTCTTTAAAACAGTAAAAAAAACTGTCCAACCTCATACAATATGTAAATAAATGGTCAACTGTCTCTTCAATTCCACAAAAAGGACATTCCTTACCCACTGCTGGATTCAGGTGTGCCACGTGTCTGTTCGTAGCTATGATACCATGAACAAGTCTCCACTGTAGGTCTGCTGTACGTTTCTCAATAGGAGGTTTGTACAGAGACCTCCAGGATCCTCTAAAGTCTGGACCAAACACATCTGTCCACCTCCCTACTCGTACTCGTTTTAAAACAGTCTGATGGGTAACTTTAACGCAAGTAATATAGATAGCTTTCTTACTTGCTTCAAAAAAATGTCCCATTTCCGGAGTTTTAAAAGATAGTATTGTGTCAGCATTTTCATAATTTTCCTCTGCTGCTGCAGATATACTAATGAATGGAAACTGGTACATCTTCTCCCAATCCTGGGATGGTTGAATCTCCAGTGCCTCTCTGCAGGTCCCAGGCAATGCATTTTGCACCTCTCCTATCACCTGCTGTAGAAGACATAGAGATCGAATCCCTGTTTCACGCTGTAGTTCTACAGCCGTTTTCCACCCTTTAATGTCTCTCAGATTGCCTATTTTTGTTAGTCCAGCTCTCAACAGGCAATTTATCAAGCTTTTTGATGACAAAGTTCTGGTTTGTATCAATGGATTACATAACAAAGGTTCTCCCATAATCCAATCCTTTGGTTGTGAAAGATCTCTATTGACATTGAAACTATTTTGTCAGGTTTTTAACATCGACTGATAAAACAGGGATAAATTACTTAAGTCCAGTTCCTTTAGCCTCAGTAAAAACAATTGTTTGTCATAACCGAGACCAGATGCTGTCCTTAAAAGAGCACAAGCAACGCGAATCCACCCTTGATCCTCTTGATACAGTATTCTCTGTGCAGTTTGTAGCCTGAAAGCATTAATCCTGCTTCTTACATCTATCATAGCTTGTCCTCCTTCGTATAAAGGCAGATATAACACAGATCCAGGAAGCCAATGTTGTCCCGACCAAAAAAAATTGACAAATCTTTTCTGTAAAACTTTTATCATTTCATTTGGTGGCTCCAACACATTTACTCTGTGCCAAAGCATGGAAGCAGCCAAATTGTTTGTAATCAAGACTCTACCCCTGTAGGATAGTTCAGGTAATAGCCAATTCCATTTAGACAACTTGGCTGACACCTTTTTCAGCATACCTTCCCAGTTTTTTTGTCTATAACTTTCTTTGCCCAAAAACACTCCCAAAATTTTTATACCTTCCTTGCCCCATTGTAATCCCCCTGGGAGCTGAGGAGGCCCAACATTCTTCCAGGAACCCACAAGAAAACCTTCACTTTTTACCCAGTTTACTTTAGCTGAAGAAGCACTTTCATATAAAGCTAAACTTCTACACAATATCTGAACATCCTCCTTTCCAGTAATAAAAACAGTTACATCATCAGCGTAAGCAGAAACAGAGACACTTGACCCATTAACATCTCCTGGTATATAAAAACCTTTCAAACTCTTTTTCAGCTTAATTAGTAAAGGCTCAATAGCTAAACTATAGAGTTGTCCAGAAATTGGACAACCCTGTCTTATTCCCCTTTTAACAGGTACTGGACAACTCAATCCCCCTCCCACCTTAAGCATTACAGAAGCACCTCTATATAATAATTTTATCCATGAGATAAAATTTTCTCCAAACCCAAAAGCTTTCAAAACACTTAGAAGATAATTATGACCCACACAATCAAATGCTTTCTCCTGATCAATCGATAATATACCAATATTAAAATCATTTGTCATAGAGAGGTCAATTACATCTCTTACCAAAAATAAATTATCCATTATTGTGCGTCCTGGAACACAGTATGTTTGCTCATTTTTCACAACAATACTTAAAAACTTTTTTAATCTATTCGCTAAACATTTAGACAATATTTTATAATCTTGGCACATTAAAGAAACAGGGCGCCAATTTTTCAACAACCCCAAATCACCAGTTTTAGGCAGAAGTGATAATACTGCCCTTTGACAGCTGCTGGGTAAAATACCTTTTTTAAAACATTCACCAATTACATTGTATAAGTCTTCTCCTAAAACATTCCAAAATGATTTATAAAATTCAGCAGGCAAACCATCTACACCAGGGGAACGTCCTGTGGACAGTTGCATAACAGCCTCTGAAAGCTCTTCATAAGAAACCATGTTATCCAATGTCTCTCTGTCCTCAGGTTTCAAGTTCGGTAGTCCTTTCAATAACTGATCCATACTCGCATTATCACAGTCTTTAGGCCCAAAAAGTTCAGCATAAAAAAGCATTGCAATTTTTCTCATTTCAATAGGATCCGAAGTTAATGTGCCATTGTCCTTTCGAAGATAAAACATATTTTTTTGCTTTACTACTTTACGTTCTAGATTTAAAAAAAACTAAGTTGGAGCATCCATTTCCTTGATGGAAGATATCCTTGCTCGGACTAAGGCACCTTTTGCTCTTTCTTCTAGAAGAGTTTTCAACTCTAATTTCTTCTTCTTTAAATCATTAGTTTCCCCCAAAGCATTCAAATCAAGCAAATTTTCCATATCATTAATACCTTTCTCCAACCTTTCAATATTCTTCTTTACAATCACAGTATTATTATAAGAAAATTGCTGACAAAAAATCTTAATTTGAACTTTTCCTACCTCCCACCACTGAATGACATTTTCAAAATTGTCCTTTTCTAGTTTCCATTTTTCCCAAAAACATTTAAAATTTTCACAAAAAAACTTATCATGTAACAGTTTAACATTGAAATGCCAATAAGATTTTGGATGCAATACCCTTTTAATATTAAAATCGATAGTCACTATATGGTGATCAGAAAAACCACAAGGAGATATACCAACATTCATAACTCTATTATTGTCTGATTTATTTACATAAATTCTGTCCAGTCTTGCTCCAGTCACAATAGAATCTAATATTTTAACCCATGTGTATTGTTTTGTTAACTGATTTCTATTTCTCCACACATCAATTAATCCCAATTCTTGAGTGATCTTAAGAAGTATTTTACTAGACTGTGAATGAGGTTCTTCTCCATTTCTATCCAACACAAAATTAGTGGTACAGTTCCAATCACCTCCCATTATTACACACATTCCCTCATCAACATATTTTCTAATTTCAATGTCTAACTTCCCAAATAATTCGATCCGTTGTAAACCTATATTTGGAGCATATACATTGATAAAAATAAACTTTAACTCTTTAATTTCTACTATAGCCATTAAAATTCTACCTTTTTCTAATTCAATAGTGGACAAAATTTTTAGGTCTAAATGTTTAGAAAAAAGAATTGCCACCCCTGCACCCAAATTTGTTCCATGACTCAAAATGCATTTACCTTCCCACCACCTATACAATTCAACTTCATTTTGACTATCTGAATGGGTTTCCTGTAAAAACATTACATTAATATCCTTTAGGTAAGCATATTCTGTAATTATTGCTCTTTTATTCCTATCTCTCCCGCCATTAATATTTAAAGATCCTACTCTTAAAATATCCATAAGAAGATATAAGAAAAGAAAAGAAAAGAAAAAGACAGAAAAAGAAGAAAGCATTGCAAAGACACCCTTGATATGCATCTCATTTCACAAGATTAGTTTGATTTACGTTTAACTGGGGTTTTCCCCTTTCTAAGTTTAGTAATAATTTTCTTTAATCGAAACCTCTTTCGTTTACTCAGATTCTCTTCTCCTACTCTCCTTTGCCAATATAAAACTGAGAGTTCAAATCTCTTTACATCTGGAAAAAAATTCTTGACATCAGCAACCTTTCCAAAAGTCTCATCCAAAAAAGAATTTATCTCATCCAAAGAATAAACCTGATCACAACCTACCTGGGATATATCTGACAAATCTGAAAAATCAGATAAAACACCTTCCTCATCAACCTCATTCATTTCATCTTCACCTAATTTTCGGACCTTTTCTTTTGGTTCACATGAATTTACATTCTTGACATCACCTTGATTTTCAATTTTTCCAGAATCCGTTAGTTCACATTCCCTGCTTATCTGACCCTCCATCCTTTCCACCTCATTTATATCAGACATCTGTACCTCATCTCTTTCAACCCTTTGCTCACTCTCATCAGACAACTCCTTTTCCTTCCTTACACTCTCAGTAATAATGTCCTCATCATTCCTTACTTCTTCAGTAGGCCTCTCTTTATCAATTTCCACATCCTCAGTATTGATTACCATTTGATTTTTATGTGAATTCACTTGCACTTCAGTTACAACTCCACTCGGACCAGCTATAACATTTGGACCGGCAACAGGACAAGATAACCTTACATGCCCAACAGCACCACATTCATAACAACGCATCTCACCTGCACTCGCATACAACATAAACGACCTGCCTTCATACATGCATCTAAATGACACATTAAGCATTTGTGAATTTAAAAACATAAACACTTGTCGCCTAAACGACAGCACATGTTTCAGATTCGCATTTTTACAGCCAAGCGGAACCATTCTGATTCCACTGGCAAGTTTCCCAAAGCGCGTTAACTCACGCTCAATCTCAGCATCAGGAATGAACGGCGGAACATTTGAAATGGTCACTTTGCTTGTTGGAGTCACTAATGGTTGTACATGGACAAAAGTTCCACTTACCAAAATCCCACTTTCAATCAGACGGTGGACTAATTGTTCATCCTTGAGAAAAATCACCACCGCTTTGTTCATTCGGGACGCAGAGACAATATTTTCATGTCCCACTTTTTCAGCCACCTCTAACAGCACATCTTCCACAGATTCTCCAGCATTCGTGACACACCTGACGCCATGACGGAGCGACAGAGATGGCGCCTGCACACTCACATGCGACGCCATCCCGTCACGACAATATTAGCCTATTATACTCGAGCGAAAAAAAACAAAAAAAACAAATACCGAATCAAACCAATCTTGCGAAAATTAACACATAGAACCCCTTCCAAAAAACTCCCAAAAGAATAGTTAAGAAAAAACTTTCAAATTTCCCTCTCACCGTGTTCACCCTCCCACACTATCCCTTCCCAGCATGCACCGAGAGAGAGAGAGAGAGAAAGAGAGAAAGAGAGGCTTAAGACATGGTCGAAGAGGCTATGCACGGAACAATATTTCAGATGATATTAGAGCAACGTTGGTGGATCATGTGATAAATCATGACCTGACAATGAGGGAAGCTGGGCAGAGAGTCCACCCACATCTAAGCCGGTTCACAGTTGCATCCATCATAAGGACATTCAGACTGGAAAACAGGTATGTCTTCACTCTCCACTCCAGACTGTATCTACAGTATTTACAATACTGTACCATATCACATTACTGTATCACATGTATTGTATTGCAAGTTGGCTAGTGCTCCTTTTGTAACAAAAAATGGTAGTTTTGTGGAACATACAGTGCAGTATAGTACATAGCAGTGTACCATTACAGTACTGTAAAAAATAACCAAACCAATAACAATTTGTGGTTGCATTTTTCTACAGAATGACTAGAAGACCTTCTGGGGGTGGTCGGAAACGCCTGTTCACCCAACAGCAGGAACTTGCCATTGTGGAAATGGTCAGAGCAAACAATGCAATCCGCCTCCACCAGCTACGGGAACAAATACTTGCAGATAGGCAAGTATTCATCAACATCAATCGAGTAGGCATTACCACGATCAGACGTGTCTTGGTAAAGCACAAAATCACATTGAAGCAATTGTACAAGGTCCCATTTGAGAGGAACTGTATCAGGGTCAAAGGACTTCGACAAGAATATGTACAGGTAAGTGTTGCAGTCCTTTACATTTACAATAGAGTATTTATGTAATCCAGTACAGTAATAGCTGAATATGTACCATTGTATCAGTACCACATAGATGCATGCAGAGAGGGACACAGGTACCAGTGTGTGTGTGTGTGTGTGTGGGTGTGTGTGTGGGGGGGGTTCTGTATGTGTAGTACTGTAGTTGTGTTTTGAGTAATGCCAGCCATCCATGCTATGTATTTTTTTGTTGCAGAAAATCTTGGACATGGATGGAGCTGCACAGCCTCATGAATTGATTTACATTGATGAGGTTGGTTTCAACCTCAGCAAAACTAGACGACTGGGCCGTAATATAATTGGGCAAAGGGCAATTGTGCCCATCCTGGGGCAGCGTGGGGGAAACATCACAATGTGTGCCGCCATAAGCCTTCAAGGGCTACTACACCATCATGCCAAACTAGGTCCCTACAATACGCGACATATACTAACATTTCTCGATGCGCTTCATGATGCAGTTGTACAGGACAGATCAGAGCAGCCCAGGTTTGTCTGGGATAATGTTAGTTTCCACTGGGCTGCTGTGGTTCCGAGACTGGTTCACCAACCATGATCAATTTGAAGTTGTATACTTTCCCCCTTACTTGCCATTTCTAAACCCTATCGAAGAATTTTTTTTCCGCTTGGAGATGGCGCGTATATGACCGCCAGCCATAGGCAATGGAAGAGGCATGTGGAGACATTGAGGTAACGTCAATCCATGGATGGATTCGGCACACAAGGCGTTATTTTCCCCGTTACTTAGCAGGAGAAAATATTGCTTGTGACGTTGATGAGATCCTGTGGCCAGACCCAAACAGACGGCAGGATCTGTAATCCCACCCACGCACAATTGGCCTGTTTTTCTGTATTTACAGTAGTGTATTTTGTGTTTTATTTTTGCGTTACTGCATTTACTGTACTGTATAGTACTGTAATGTGCAGTATTGAGTTGATGTTGTTTGTAACCTTTCAGTACTTTCATTTTTGGTTGTTGTGAAAACCTTTGTTGGAAAAAAAACTGAACAAAAACAGTAAGTGTTGCATTGAGCTTCACAGAATGCTAACCGATGAACTGAATAAAAACAGGGCAAATTAAAGACTGCAGTGTTTTATAATAAGTACACTAGTGTGTTGCTGCTAACCTGAAAGTGTATTCATATGATGCAAGTGTGTATCATTTTGTCATCAGAGTGACATTTTGACAAAGGATTGTTAGGTTTTGATAGCAGAGTTTCAATTTGACATAGATGTGAATGATTTATTTCCCAGTGTTGTGTCTTGTGTGTAAAGTTTTGACACAATGAGCCGAAATTTTGCAAAAAGTGTTCAAGCAACAGGCAAAAACTGTAAAATCTTGTTAATTACTTATAAAGCCCTGAATGGTTTAGCTCCTCAGTACTTGAGCGAGCTCTTATCACCATATAGTCCTCCATGTCCACTGCGTTCTCAAAACTCTGGCCGTTTGATAATACCTAGAATATCAAAATCGACTGCGGGCGGCAGATCCTTTTGCTATTTAGCACCCAAACTCTGGAACAATCTATCTAACACTGTTCGGGAGGCAGACACACTCTGTCAGTTTAAATCTAGATTAAAGACCCATCTCTTTAGCCTGGCTTACACAGAACACACTAATACGCTTCTATTATTCAAATCCTTTTAAAGGATTGTTAGGCTGCATTAATTAGATCAACCGGAACCAGGAACACTCCCCATAACACACAATGTACTCATTACATCATAAGTAGAATGGCATCTAAGCTAATATTTGCCTGTTTCTTTCCTATTCTGTTTCTCAGTCCGTATCCGATCAGATGGTGGATCAGCACCAAGAGATGATGTCTACATTGTTTTGTCTGGTCAGAGGAGAACTGCACCCCCCCCCCCCCCCCCCGACTGAGCCTGGTTTCTCCCAAGGTTTTTTCTCCATTCTGTCACAGAGGGAGTTTTGGTTCCTTGCCGCTGTCGCCTCTGGCTTGCTCAGTTGGGGACACTTAATTTCTAGCGATTATCGCCGATTTGATTGCACAGGTACTATTTAAACTAAACTGAGCTAGACAATGACATCTCTGAATTCAATAATGAAATGCCTTTAACTGAAAATTGAGTGTTTAATCTTATCATTATACATTACTGACACTCTATCCTCCAATTTGATACTGTTAAGTGCTTTGACACAATATGTATTGTTAAAAGCGCTATATAAATAAAGGTGACTTGACTTGACTTGACTTTAGCAGATACTTTTACTCAAAGCACCTTACAAATGAGGAGTTTTAGAGCCCAATAATTAAACCCTTGCTGGAGCCAGGTGATAAACCAGAGCAGCTCCTGGAATTAACTTTTATATCTGTGCTGTGGTGAATCATGGGATGTGGGAGAAACCAAAATAGAGCATAAAATGGATTTTTGTTGTTTTAAAATTTAGTTACAGGAACTATGCATAAATGGCTGTTGAATAATAATTTGTTGATTAACCCTCTGGAGTTTGAGGTCATTTTGGGGCCCTTGAGATGTTTTGACATGCCCTGATATTTGTGGGACAGACTGAACATCGTGTTGGTTTCATACGGATTACTTCATCACATAATGTTTGTTTTCGATACGACTTGCTTCATTTCAAAGTAGACCCTTCAAGCTTTCTATAGATATATTTCTCATGTCTCTGTGCCTAGTATTTGCTGAGTTACAGTTCATTTTAGTGACGTGTTTCTAAAAACAGTTTGCGGAGACGGAGAAGACAGAGAGCGCTCCCTGTTTGTTTTCTTTATTCTTCAAAAGCACAAAGTTTAGTTGTTATTATGAGTGTATACAAATAAAAGTATACCCCTTACAGATTCGAATGGTGTATTGCTCTTATCTGTACGATCAGAAATGGCAGAGTAATTCAAGCTTATTTCGGCCTTATCAGCAAAATCTGCGTCAAAACGCGTATACGCATTTGTCGACCCCAGAGGGTTAAGGCATCTACCAAAGTTTTTATAATCTCGAGATTTGGTGAATGTAATTCCTGGTTGCTTAACCCTCTGGGGTCTGAGGTCATTTTGGCATGCCCCGATATTTGTGCTTATTTCAGCTACTTAAAACATATTATTGACCAAAGTGTAATATTTTTTTTGTATTCAGCACAAATTGTGCTACAATAATATGTGACCAAGTTGGATGTACATGTTTGCATTTTTTAGAAAAAAAAATATTATGCGTGGTTTGTAAGTTTTGGGGGGAAAAAAATGTAGCTGAAATAAAGCCTTAAAACCCACACTAAATAGTTCTGAATAAGAATTTGAGTAATCAGTCTGCTTACTCATTCACAGAAAACAATATATTGATTTAAATTTTTCAAGACATGTTTTGTGATTGAGGGTCTATATGCGAGGGAGTGGCAATGGCCATGAATATTAAGTGAGTCTCACCTGAGAGACAAAGGGCCCTCCCCTAATGGCCCCTAATGGCCCATCAGTGTGACTGTGACTTTGAAGCAGGTAAGAGAGAATGTGAAGAGATTGAAAAAAAGGGTTTTTTAAATTATTTGTAATTTAATTACAACACAGTATAATCAAAACATACATAATGAAGGTCAAAGACACATTATTGTGCACACTGATCTAACCACAGAGATGTGAACAGACTTTGAGTCATTCCTGCAACAGATTCTGTTCAACAAGTAAATCATACCTGATATTTACGTGTGTTATTTAAGTGTTTCTACTTCTTTCCAAAGATTCAAGAAGAAAAAAACATAATCAGTAGAAAAGGAGTTTGTTTTAACATAGAATATCAGTGTAGTTGAACATCTGTTGGTACAGCGCTCTCAGAGGAAAACAGTTTGAAGAGACATCAGGATACATCTGGTGCTGGTATCTGATTCAATAAAATACAAACAACCAAAAAAACATTTGTGAGCATGTTAATATCAGGAACATCCATTGGCTGCAGCCATTGCTCCAGCGCCTGGGGAGTAATTAGAGGTTCGGTGCCTTGCTCAAGGGCACCTTACTCATGGTATCAAAGGCGGAGAGAGTGTTGTTCATTGACAATTCCCACCTTCAATTTCTGCCAACGCAAGAATCGAACCAACAACCTTAAGGTTACAAGCCCAACTCCCTAACCATTAGGCCACGACTACCCTGCTTGTATCCCCATCGATGGTTGCGTCCATGAGTATAAATGCTCATGAGCTGAAATTTCACAGGATTCTCAGTGTAAGATGGAAGTTGGAGAGCGTGTAACCTGCACAAGATTGAAATCATTGTGAGTGGGAATATTTGGCATTTTTTACTTGTGCTATTTTCTTGTAATTATTTACCCTGCTTCTATAGTTGTGACTTTAATGGTACTAAAACATCTAACCTGGAGTGGTCAACATCAGTCCTGCAGAGTTCAGCTCCAACCCTAATCAAACACACCTGAACCAACTGATCAAGGTCTAAGGGGTTCTAAAAAGCTACAGGTGAGATTTTGTGTGTGTGACTCGGATGTTAAGAGCTGCATCAAGAGAAATCGCCCCAGAGGAGAGTATTCAGTGTCTATTGTGAATGTATATTTTCATAACTGTTTCAGTTTATCACTATAGTATTTTTTTTTCTTTCTCCATTTCAGTTAAGACTTGATGCTGGCACGTTCTGAAGGAGCTTGATTCTTGTTTTCTTCAAAAAATGATCTGTGAGCTTGAGGATTAAAAGCTCATTGCAATTTCAAGTGTTTCGTTGTTGCTGGAAATGGGTGAGGAACATTCAGAAATGTACCCACACAAAGCTTGTATAGGTTTATTTGTCTGTTTATTTGGTTCTGAGAAGTGTTGAATCATAATGGTTTAAATTGTGAATACAGACCAAATGCAGTGGTTGCATTAACCATTTTGGTTAAACCCTTGATATTCAACATCCTCAATGTTGTGCTGGTTGTACAAACTGGAATTAATAAGAGTAAATGTGTTCTGATGCAAGTTATGCTATAGCATCATATTATAACAGGCAAGCCAGTTACTAAGTCTCTTATCTGTAGGTGTCTTCCCCACCGCTAGGGGTACTATGGCACCTAAATGAGCTCCTTAAGTAGAGGTGGGTCAGTAGAGGAAGTTAGCAGAACGGCAGCAGTCTTACTTATGGCAGTACCTGATTTGGAAAGGTCTGGGGCTTGAGAACTGTTATTGTTTGGAGTGAAGTCATCGCATATAGTTGGAGTATTTTGGGCATGATTTGATAAACTATCTCATCAAATAAGACTCTCCCACACATCCATTTGCACATTAATAAACTGTGCAACCTAATATCTGTTTCCTGTTATGCATTCATACATGACATTATTTGTATAATGTGATTGTTTTTGTTTTCATGGCTATATAAAAATAATAAAAATAAAAATAATAATGTGCATATATTTGGTAAGCATCTTTCCTTGTTAAACTACTGTTAGGCAAACTAAATTCCCCTTTAAGTTGTATAACTAGTTTTGTGTTATAAAAACATGAGGCGGTTATAATATGCAGAAATTGGCCTTCTTAAAATGTCATCTCAAATTGTCAGCAGTCCCTCTTTCCGACACCTGGCAAGGTAAGAGTCCTCCAAAGATTTGACTAAACCTCCCTTACAATGTTTACAGCATTGTGTGCAAAATGGTGACTTTACTTGGTCAACAGCTTACAATGCCTCTAAGCTCAGGTTTCAGATAGAAGGGGTGCCCCAAACCTAGTGACAAGAGTTCGAGATCTGTCTAGCAATGTGCGCACTAAAGAGTTTCAGGGTTCATTCATGGCTGCATTGATAACTGCTTGTTAATGTCAATTTAACTGTGTGTTTGAGTTTTGAATTGATGGACTCCACATATCTGCATATTTAATTAAATTTAAACCATGCTTAAATGTCCTTTCGCTGCTCACTGTTTTTCATCTGTCAAATATAAAGGACTCCCTTCAGTTCACAGATGGCTCTGATTTTCACAAGCAGCTCACAGCGTTCCTGTTGCACCTCTAGAAACATAAATTAGAAATGCAGCTTTTAATTGTTTGCCTTGTTCCTGTGAGGTACTGACAGTGTTAAAGATTCTCTTGGAAAATCAACAGCTGCTGAGGTGATTCCTTCTGTGAGTCTTAATATCCACAAGTCAGGTCACCTTTATTTGTATAGCGCCTTTAACAATACAGATTGTGTCAAAGCACTTAACAGTATCAAATTGAAAGACAGAGTGTCAGTAATGTATAATGATAAGATTAAACACTCAATTTTCAGTTAAAGGCATTTCATTATTGAATTCAGAGATGACATTGTCTAGGTCAGTTTAGTTTAAGTTGTATCTGTGCAATCAAATCGGCGATAATCGCTAGAAATTAAGTGTCCCCAACTGAGCAAGCCAGAGGCGACAGCGGCAAGGAACCAAAACTCCCTCTGTGACAGAATGGAGAAAAAAAACCTTGGGAGAAACCAGGCTCAGTCGGGGGGCCAGTTCTCCTCTGGCCAGACGAAACCCGCAGTTCAAAAGTTTACATTTCTATTTTATTTTGTTGCAACTTCTAACAATAATAGTATTATGTAGTTAGGTATTTTATTATAGTTTTAGTTATGTTATATTTTAATTTTATTGTATTTATTTACAACACTGTATATATTGTCTTTACTGGGTCAAACCATGTTCCCTAGAATGCCTTTTGGTGGAGGATATGATTCTCTATTGCAGTCAATGCTAGGTAGTGGTAGAGTCAGTCACCTGCAGGTGCAAATCCACTGCTGCTGAGGTCCGATATCAGACACTGATATCAGGAGACAGCTGCTGTCAGCTCATCTTTGGCTGGACTTAGACCTTGATCCTACCAGAGGACATGACTTCACATTCATCCAGACCACACAGCAAACAAGTATGATTGCCTTCTGTAATATCTTAAATAAAAAAATAAAATAAAAAAAATATATATATATATATATATATATATATATATATATATGAATGTGTATATTTTAAGTAACACCTTTAGCATTTCTTGCATTTACCTGAACAAGCCTAACATCATCAAAGCTCTTCTCGCCTCATTTGCACTTGGACTTTTGGAAATGTGGAGAATATTGCTTCAGTTTCTTCTGTCACTTGAGCTGGATTCAACCAGACACTGATGCCTTCTTCTGTCTCACAAATTCACCTTGAACAGGTTTTCTTTAAATACCTGGAAATTTGCTCTTATGCATTTTGTTTGGGTTTTGTGGTTTACATTTAACCCTAATGTCTAATACTGTCTTCCAGGTGAGCTGGACCCCTCACTGTTTAAAAAAAAAAAATCAAAAGTTGACTAGTTAAAGGCAACCAGCTAAAGCAGATTTTTGCATTACATTTGTTTTTGTAGGAGGTTTTATTTATTTACACTGTGCTTTTTAGTCAAGCTGGATGTGCTCCTGTCCTGTTCTTTAATGGCAGCTCACTTGCATTCTTTGAGACCGATGTAGGTGAGTCCTGATGTTGTCTTTCTCCAGAATCAAGCTCTGTTAGGCTTTTTTGGTCTTTGAACTCATGAAATATTGAGGTTTCTTCTGTAAACTGGAAATTTTCTCTTTTGAACTGACTGAAGCTCAAACTGGACTCGGTAATGAGACAAATTAGGTGTAGAGATGTCTTTAATATGTGCACTAAAGCTGTAGGGATGGCTGAGCATTGGTGCGTTCACTTAATAAATCAAAACTAACCTATTTCTTCTGTTTTTATCAGTGCACTGTATTTTATGTATTCTTAACTGTTTTAATTCATTTTAAATGAACTTAAATTTCAATGACTTTATTGTTATGAGGATTATGAATATTTTAATTAATTCTATGTAAAGCACTATGAATTACCATTGTTTATGAAATGTGCTATATAAATAAACTTGCCTTGCCTCAGTGTGAAAGTATGTCTTTTAGTTTGCATGTCAGTGGTCTTTGTGTCCATTTGTATTTAATTGTTGTTTCTTTTTTTTTCTTTTTTTTTTTTTTAGAAATGCTTCACATTTTGGTCCTTGGGCCTCTCTTGATTTGGCCCTTGTGTTTGTGTTTCATTCCCCTTTTTGTATTTTGTATAGTGTACTTCTGCACTTTGTATTTGTATGCCCCTTTTAGGTTGAGTGTACTTATTTCTTAATTTCTTTTTGACTTGTTCTATTGCTTTTGCTGTTACATGCTATGCATTTTGTGTTAATGGTTTTAGGTTTGTTCACTTTTAATTGCACTAATATTACAACAATTAGGCTTGCAATTAGTTTTGTCTTGTAGCATTTTTCTTTACTCTGTCAGTGACTTGTGTCCTTACTGCATTAGCAATGATTCTGAAGCCTCATTCTGGTGTTTGGTTGTGTTGATCCTGCTTCAGGTGCATAAAATGATGTTCATTTGTAACCACACTCAACTTAGCTTGGACTTGAATATTTGTTCTTTTCTGATGGAAATAACCTATCTAGGGTGCTCTCTATTTTTTTTTTTAATTTATTAGGGCACACCCTAGATTTATTGCAATAAATCCAGGGTAGTAAATACATTTTTATTTTTATTATCTAGGGTGCACACTAATTAATTAAAATAAAAAAAACTAAATAAAATAATGTATTTATTACCCTAGATATATTGCACTTTCTAGGATGAATAAAAAAATAAATAAAAATAAATAATTAAACCCTTGCTGGAACCAGGTGAAAAATCAGAGAAGTTCCTGGAATTAACTTTAGGCTTGTTTGAGATGCACCTCGCCTGAAATGTAGGCGAGAGTAGGCGGCTGCAGTGAGGGGAGGAGTGAAATAAGCGCAATCAAGACGGATAGTTCTGAGCTCTCGAAGTGGAACAGATACCAACGAGATCAAAGGCAGATATTGCATTATTCTCACTCATATGCTGTGCTGCTGATAAACATGATATAATTTCAGTTCTGTTGTTGCAGTGACTTCCAAAAAGCTGGTGTATGCCTTTTCTGGTTAACATTACATCTCACACATGATCAAGTGAATGAATGAGGCAATGAAGTGTTTTAGTGTTTCTGAATGCATTCCACTTACCATGAAGTATGGATGTATTTGAAGCACACTCACTCACTGCTTTGTGATTCTCTACTACAGTAGTTCTTACAATCAACAACCCAACTGAATACTGGGCTGCACTAATTCATGCAATAAATTCCAGGCGTATACCCAGATGACACATAGAGATGATACAGGTGAGAGAGGCTAGAAAATTTGTCTTTATGCACACAGTCTGCAAGGCCCCCGCTGATGACGAAATATTTTGTAATACGCACAGGACTTTGTGGCAAAGGGACAGATGAGGCTTACATTTGACTGAACGCTAAGCTTGAAACGCAGTAATCTGTATTGTTGCCACCTAAACGGTGCTTTGATCAAGTGGAAAAAAGGAGAAAACTAATCTTGGTTTGAGGAGAAACAGGCCCGGCCACAGCAGACAGCTCTGGATGGATGTGAGGAGGATGTGTTTTGGCTGCAGCTCTGCTGTGGATGGAGAGAGAGAGAGAGAGAGCGAGACGCTGTGTTCTGTGTAGTGCTGTCATTGTGCAGTGCATTCCAGCGCATTCCTGCTGCGAGATCAGCCTTACATGGAACTCTGGACTTTCCTGTAATGGCTCCGAGTCTACGGAAACAAACTTGTGCATTCAAATTCTGCAAGTAATTACAAAGTTTTCACTCTAGCTGATAGCATTGTTATAATGACGATGTAATGTTGAAATATATAATATATACTCTTTCCTTGGTTCTTGACTTTCTTGTGGCATTTTAAGGTAGTCCTGTTAAACCCTTGTGTATTCATCAACCCTTATTCAAGGAAGGGTTAGACTGTGGTAACACTTACCAGATCAGTGAGGAAAATGCCCTCACTTCCTTCTTTAAAACTGTTGCATTTTGTCACAGCGATATGAAAGAAAGTGAAAACAGAAGCCCTCCTGACATAATCCAATGTCATCTGTCAATATGTTTTTGGAATTTAAAGAAGACAATGATCATGGTTATCTAAAATAATCCATTTAAATGACATAAGTTAAACATCTATTAAACATTTCCTTAAATATGAAATAAAAATTAGTTGTTTTACTCATTGTGTAGCACACAAGCAAGATGGCATTGTCTAAATATGAGCTCCATTAACACAGTTCTCAACATATGAACACTAGTCAGCTAAATTGTTCACACATGAGGCAGAACCTGAGATGTAAAGAAAGATGCAGAAGAAATCTTGGCTTTAGATCCAATCAATGCATGGAGTTTTAGAGAAAGAGTTAAATTAAGATGGGGAGAAAGAGAAAGAGGAGAAGAAAGACAGGATAAAGTGGTCATTTTTTCTCTGTTGAAATCTTTTCTACTGTAGGAAACCCTTCTCCCTAGAAACGGCTTGTGAGAAGTACATGAGGCACATTTGTGTTTATGTTGCTTTCCTGCCTGCAGTGCCTCACGGAGGCTGTGGATGGTAAGGATCTGTGTTTTGTCATTTTGTAAAAAATAATTTGCTTTCTGTTTTAGTTTCCTGGTCCCAAAAGGTATATACAGTACACATTATCGATTTTGTTGATTCTGATGTTTGGGTAAAAAACAGTGCTGGTTTAAGTCTGGTTAATACTATTAACAAGGTTAGCGAGTCTCAGAACCAGCTGAGACACCTAACCCTAACCCTAACATTATGGAGAACAGCATTACCATCTCTTCAGAGGTAAAACATACACAAGACACAGAACTTTCTGCTAAGTTAATTATTATAACCGCTGTGACATCATTATGAATGCTGTGATTTACATGCACTGTAGGCATTTCAAAAGTCATCATTATAAGCCATCATGAAAGTCAAGCAACCAATCAATCTCATAGAAATGTGCAAAAATAGTCATTTTCAGGACCTGTGGTTTGTCTGAACGACTATTCAACTAGTCTGTCTAGAAAGCCTTGCATTATAAATGTGCAGCAGGTCCAGCAGCCCTCCCTCAGTGTCTTATATTTGGGCACTTAGCACAAATTTACAATAAAGTTACATAGCAACACCTTTTTTGTATTTTGCAGAGTGAAATTTATAACAATGTGGGTTTTTTTACATGCCAACTGGTCACCTAAATTAATGAACAACATCCTTTTGGTCTTTCTGATATCTTTTGTTATCTCTCTCTTTCTTTTCAGATTCTCACTTATGTCTCTCTCCCTTCTGAGGAGACGCTCCAGTATAGGCCAGAGAATTTTCACTTAATGTCTGGTGTCAGTCTGTGGTGGAGAAGGAGGGTTTCTGAAGCTGACTCTTGGTTTCTCTGCATCTACATATATATGCTAGGGATAGTTTACTTGTTGTATTTTTTTGCCTCTCCTAACCCCCACGTAGGAGGGGACGTTCTCGCAACCTTGCACAACGTTCCCTAAAGGTGGCGAAAGTCCCGAACCTCTACAGAACATTAGGGATGTTCCTAAAACGTCCTCTTTTTGTTATGAACGTGTTGGTGCTCAATGTTACTTACGTGACTTAAGGGGGACGTTCTATTTTGGTTATTTTTTGGTCACATAAGAACGTTACAAAGAAGACATTTGGGACGTTAACAGAACATTCCCATATGGTCCTCTTTTAGTCATATAATAACGTTCCAAATATGACATTAGGAGGACGTTCTATATTGGTTATTTTTTTGGTCACATAAGAACGTTACAAAGAGGACATTTGGGACGTTAACAGAACGTTCCCATATGGTCCTCTATTAGTCAAATAATAACGTTCCAGATATGAATTTAGGAAGACGTTCTATTTTGGTTATTTTTTGGTCACATAAGAACGTTACAAAGAAGACATTTGGGACGTTAACAGAACATTCCCACATGGTCCTCTTTTAGTCATATAATAATGTTCCCAATGTGACATTAGGAGGACGTTCTATATTGGTTATTTTTTTGGTCACATACGAACGTTACAAAGAGGACATTTGGGATGCTAACAGAACGTTCCCATAGGGTCCTCTTTTAGTCATATTATAATAGTCCAGATATGACTTTTGGAGGACGTTCTGTATTATTCTATGGTCATAAAGCAACGTTACAAAGAGGACATTTGGGACTTTAACAGAACGTTAATTATCTCTGTTTAAGTGATAAAGTAGACCTAATATGTATAATTTAAACAATTTCTTATCAATATGTGACTATTTTAGAGAAAATATGAGTAAGTAAATCATAGAGACAGAACAGTCACTGTATAACAGGAATGACCCATATACTAAAAGAGGACCACTCTTTTAGTATAATGTTCCAAATATGACTTTAGTAGGACGTTCTACAGTATATTGATTATTCAATGGTCACATAACAACGTTACAAAGAGGACATTTGGGACGTTAACAGAACGTTCCCATATGGTCATATTTTAGTATATAATAATGTTACAAATATGACTTTAGGAGGACGTTCTGTATTGGTTATTCTATGGTCACATAGCACACAGAGGACATTTGGGACCTAAACAGAACGTTCCCATATGGTCCTCTTTTAGTCATATAATAACGTTCCCAATATGACATTAGGAGGACGTTCTATATTGGTTATTCTGTGGTCACATAGCAACATTAAAAAGAGGACTTTTGGGATGTTAACAGAACGTTCCCTTATGGTTCCCTTTTAGTCAGATGGGGACATTTCATTTGGGACTGTGCTACAACATATCCTCCTGAGCCATTTGGAAACATTGGAAGCACACATTTCACTTATAGGTGAAATGCTCAATTCTCATTATATACAGTAAATCCTTATACTATCTGTCATTTCCCTGTATTTGTGGCCCATTGGATACCTTGCGTTTTAAACCAATCACAAGGGTCCTGAGCGGCATATGCTCCAATAGCAGAAGCAGAGGAGAGGGATCCACCTATCCATCCCAGCAGCAGTCAAACCAGACTGAGGCTTTATTTTTTCTTCACCAGCAGAGAGCCAACAAGATTCTTCTATGGTGAGTATGTCTGCTAATTTAATTATCGATCATGGAAAGTTATTTTAGTAATAGTTTTCTGGAAAAGAAGCTAATGTTGTGAACATACCTTGCTAAACTAAAGTGAGTATTAAAGTTTAGCAACATGATCTCATGAGAATTTGTATCTATTGTAAAACGGGGTTCTACAATTAAACGTACTGGTTACTATGTTTGCATATACTGAAATAGCTTATTGACAACATAAATCCTTATGAATATTGCAATTGTGGCATTAACATTTTTATTATTTTTGTTGTCATACCAAGGCAATGTTTTCAAGTGCATTTATTAAATTAAGTTTACTCATTTACTTAATATGAAATAATACAATTTCAGTTTGTTCTGTGTGATTTCTGCTGTCAACTCCTTTCAAAGAATAAAATGTTCAACAAGACTAACCCTTAAAATTAATAACATTTCTGTAATTATTCAACCATTTTTATGAAATATTTATTTTGTTTGCCATTTCTCCAACATGCTGTGACTGACAATAGAACCATAAAACACACCAAAAACATAATACACAATTACAAAAGGAATCAATTTTATTTGTGTGCTGTAATTCTTCTGAATTGATACGACTGCGAGGAACAGACCCAAATTCAGCCATTTATTCAGAGATCTTCATCCATCACAGTTGCCAACTCTCGTGAGACAAATAAGCAACCGCAGCTTCAAAAACAGGCCCAAAACAAGCCCAATATTTTTGGATGATTTATTATCATCAATATTATTCAGTATCAATTATTTATTACCAATAAATGAGCATGCAAACTGAAATTGATATTAAACTGAAACCACTCTTTTATCTGAAAAGCAAAAACAGAAGCTATTTTACAAAAATTAGTAAACTGCAACAAAATTGGGAACACAACTCGTCTACAATCACCTGTGAGCAGAATAGGAGAGATGGAAAAGGAGAAAATCACAAAAGCACAAGGGCTTCAAAGGGGAGCTGTAACATAGCCAAAAATTTATATAACATAGCCTAAAATATATATAGGGGTCATTCTATGGAAATGTCCATTTTTCTGTCCCTAGCCTTTACAGAAATATTACACTTGAAAAACACTTGGTTACAATTATATATATATATATATATATATATATATATATATATTTTTTTTTTTTTTTTTTTTTTTAATGAAACAATGTGTTTTTTGAACAATTACACCTTCTTGAGCCATCAATGTGGCAGTATTTGTTTTTAATTAATTATAAAGAATTCCAAGCACCACAAAACTGCTCGTCCCCACAGCCATGTACAGTGGGAAAGTGCTTTATTCTGAGGTCAAAAACAGGTTTTTCTTCCATTTAAAATAAAATAATGTATACATAACTATCAAATAAATTAAATAAAAAACAAAACAAAATGCCACATGAATAATACAAAAAATTATAAAATATTATATTAAAATAAAATATATTATATTAAAAAAGAAAATATTATATAATATTATTAAAAATATTATAAAAAGATAAAAAATCATTAAGCTATAATCTAATAATGTGGTTTAAATAAAAAAAAAGAGAAATACATTTTAATACAGCTTGCCATACCAGGCTAATCGAACCAAATGTATTTAGGATATGATGACTTGTTTTTTATTAAAGCCTGTGATAATTAATACATTACAAAAACATTGTAAAAATTAGGTTAAAAGAAAGTCATCCCACTCCTTTACGTCTACTTCTATCATCGCTTGGATTACAGCGTCACGCGTCTTTTTCTCCAGTGAGGGGGAGGAATTGGCGAATTACGCTATGGCACTTATATTATTACACTGGTTGGCTATTAACTGTGAGCAGATATAGTGTCAATCAATGCATTGGAGAATACGGCGAACATACATAAAGAAACGAAGTTGTCAGATTTCCCTAACAAGCAACATGATATATTTTTTTAAATAAGCCCAAAAAAACGCAACCCGCGACCAGGGATTTTTTCACGCAACTTTACAAAAAAAGAAGCATAAAGTCCCGTATAATACGTGGATTTGGCAACTGTGTCATCAATCTACAGCGACTTTAAATTCAAATTCATCACAGATCGTGTCATGCCGTGCTTCTGGTGAGGTTCGTTTAAATGATGCAAGCTTTCACGGAGTGGATCGGGATGGTAATCTGAATAATATTTCCATCGATCATCAATTTAAATTCTGCTCTGTACCTCACACAAAACTATTGTATTTCACCTGCGGCTGCAACGCGTCATCATTTGGACTACTTTTGGTAATGTTTTTGACATTTTTGCAGTAAATTATTAGGATTGCACTTGTCTCTCCATCATGCTTTTATTTATAGCATTACGTTGCTGTAAGAAATGGCTGTAGTTCGGTTTAAAGGTAGGAATGGGATTAGCAACCCAAAATATTTTTTAATTATTTATATTATAATTTATATTATATCGTAATGATATAAAAGATTTTTAAATATGTTACGTTTTTAACTGACCATGCTCAGATTTCACAAGACGTTTGTGGATCATATTTTTTGTTTCTTTTCGGTTGTTTATCTAATAATATAAGTTATTAATTAACTTTTTGAAGTTGTATTTTCTTTTTGCACCCATTTGGTCTTTTCTTTGATTAGAAACGAACACCGTACTGCAGTGAATGCAATGTTTTCATACTGTGCACTTTTCTGTGCTTTCCAGACCCTGCCATGTATCCTGCCCTCTTCATACAGGCTGTCATGATGCCATCTCAGAAGGTAGGCTCATCTTGCAAAAAGGTTTTTCAAATTTGCGGCAGCATATTGCTGACAGGCCAGAAAAAGGGATCAATGTCACTTTATAATATGATACATTACCAGTTAAAAGTTTTTGAACAGTAAGTATTTTTCAAAGTTTTTTAAAGAAGTCTCTTCTGTTCACCAAGCCTGCATTTATTTGGTCCAAAGTACAGCAAAAACAGTAAAATGTAAATATTTTTACTGTTTAGAATAACTTTACTATTTGAATATATTTTAAAATGTAATTTATTCCTGTGATTGCAAAGCTGAATTTTTAGCATTACTCCAGTCAAACGATCCTTCAGAAATCATTCTAATATTCTCGTTTGCTGCTCAAAACACATTTATTATTATTATGTTCACAACATCTGAGTAGATTTTTTTCTTTGATTAAAAGAAAGTTTAGAAGAACAGCATTTATCTAAAACATATATTTTGTAACATTATAAATGTATATCATCACTTTTGATCAGTTTGAAGCATCTTCTATATTTCTATAATTTATTCCAATATATATATATATATATATATATATATATATATATATATATATATATATATATATATATATTATACTGACTCCAAGCTTTTAAATGGTATAGTGATAAATGCTGATCTTTTGATCTTTCTATTCATCAAAGGATCCTGAAAAAATCTACTAAATACTCAACTGTTTTAAATATTGATGCTACTAATAATAAATGTTTCTTAAACAGCAAATCAGCATATTAGAATGATTTCTGTGGGATCATGTGACACTGAAAACTGGAGTAATGATGCTGAAAATGTAGCTTTGATTACAGCAATAGATTACATTTTAAAATACATTTTATTTATTTTAAATAGTAAAAATATTTCACAAAGTATTACTGCTTTTGCTGTACTTTGGGTCAAATAAATGCAGGCTTGGTGAGAAGAAGAGACTTTAACAAATATTAATAATCTTACTGTTAAAAAACTTGACTGGTAGTGTAAGTTTATAGTTTTAACAAGATGTATTTTCACCTTATAAAAATATTTTTGTTATTAGAATATACAAAAGTATTTTATAGTAAGAAACTTTTCTATACAATTGTGTTAAACTGAAGCATGAAGTATAGAAATAATTAAATCGTGTATTTAAAAAATAATGTGTATTAAAAAATGTCAATGTTGCATAAAAATAAATAAATAAATTTTGAGATAAATATATGTGGGAATGAATAAATATATATAAAAAATAAATGAATGCATAAATAGACTTAAAAATAAATAAGTTAATTAATTAAATATAAAAATAAATGAAAGAATAAATAAGTTAAAATAAAAATAAATACAGAAAATAATCAATAAAGAAACAAGGTAATAAAGTTAATTCAGGATAAAATGTTATTACAAGTGAATTATATTTATTTCAGCAAATCATTTATTCCTTTATTTCTTAGGCCAGTCGTTTTTTTACCAACAAAAAAATGGTTTCAAGTCCATTATTTCTATCTTTCGCTGTAATGTGTCAGTGGAAATATCAGTTTATATTTCCAAACATTCATTTTGCCATTAATTGTAATAATCCAGTGAGATTTTTGTTTGCACAAGGACCCAGCCAACATCTGTGTGTGGGGCCCAGGTGGGTTTTACATGGCCTGAAAAAGTGGGCCCAAAATGGGATTGTCCGTGGGTTCCATAATGGCCCAATGCCAATTGCCCACATGGATTTAATGTGGGATTGTACTTGCCAACAGGTGGGCCCCAACTGGGCAACATGCGCAAGACCCATCTTGGCCCCAGCTTTATTTTTTATGTGGGTACTACAAGGTTACTACATGGGCTGAAATATGGGTTGTAAGTGGGTTTGTCCACAGGTTCCATGTTAGCCCCATGCAACATACCCATGTGGGTTTTATGCAGGATTTCCCTGGGCTTTAGGTGGGGCCCAACTAGGGATAATATGCAAAACCCATCTGTGTTCCATCTAAATATGGGTTGTAAGTGTGTTTGTCCACGGGTTCCATGTTGGCCCCATGCAACTTATCCATATGGGTTTTATGCAGGATTTCACTGGGTTTTAGGTGGGCCCAACTAGGGATCATATGCAAAACCTATCTGGGTGTTAGGGTGGGCCCAACAAGACAATATGCTTAAAATTTCAAATTTATTGAAACTACCCATCATATTATGCTATATTCTGATACCTAATTGTTAAAATTAATGTAACTGTTAAAGTTAACACACATTTTGAACCTGTATTTGAACCAGTGTTTACTGAAAGCTTTGAACATTTGCACAAGAAAAAAAACTGGGGACAGTTAGAAGCAGCAGCAACTATACATTTTTCAGTACTGCTTACACTGCAGACAGACATTTGTGCATTCTAGACACCCTCAGTCCTCCTCTGTCTCTTGTACCAATTTTGAGAGTTCCCCCTCAGCTTCTTGCCGGTTTGACCTTTAGTCTTAAGAGCCTCTGCAAAACAATTTTTTTTTTTAGATATACAGCTATACAAAATAACATTAAAATAGCACTTTTGTGCTTAGCTGAATCATGGTTATACTAAAATGATTAAAAAAGAAAGGACATTTTAAAATTTTTCAGGAAGATGGTGTATGATGGATGCTGCCCTCCCCTACAGTACGGAAAACAGAGTAAAAACCAAAGTGTTTATGCCATTCAACTTTTTTAGGATGCGTTTAGTAAATGTGAAATATTATGCTATACACATGTTAAAATACCATATGAAATAACTTATACTAAGGATAAGAAAAAACTTAATTTGGAATAGTCAATGTATTGGAATATTTCTCTGACATGGACGGAATAGATCGACAAAATAATGCAAAACGTTTTATTTTATTTTTTTGTGAGGCACCATTGACCTCCACAGTATGAAAAATAATATGAAGTCCATAGTACCCCACAACCATTTTCAAAATATCTTTTGTGTTGAGCAGAATAATGAAATTCATACAGGTTTGGAGCAATTTGAGGGTGAGTAAATGATGACATAAGTTAGAGATGCATGATTCTGGATGCATAGAGAATTCCAATTTTTTTAGTTTCAGACATCACGATTCTGAACAGACAACTAAAAATAAAATGTAATTTACTAGAAGTTCTGACAAAATGTTAATGGCTGCAGTCCATTTAAAATGTTTAATCTTGAATAAATAATAATAATAATAATAAAAAAATGGTCTGAATGATTAAACCAGTGTTTCCAAACCTTTTTTCTGCCACAGCAGTTTGATATGTAAAAAATCAAATATTTCTGGAGAAACCTGAAAATGTGCATCTGCCCCCATCCAACCTGACAGAGCTTGAGAGGTGAAGAGATGAGTATGATGGCAGATAATTGCCAAATGCTGCTGAGCAAAGCTTGTCGCATCAAACAAACAAACAAAAAAAACATGAGACTGTAAAGGTTCTTCAGCTAAATATTTAGTTAAGGGTATGAATACTTATTTCAGTTTTTTATTTTTAATACATTTATGAAGTTGTGACAATTCTGTTTTTGCTTTGTCATTATGTTGTATGGAGTGTAGATTGATGTGGAAAAAAATAATTTAAAGCAGTTTAACATAAGGAAGTGTTATGGTCGGATATGTGGTTGTGGCATCAAAAGTAGAGATACTGGAGTGATGAGACGACAAGCAGCTTCAACTCACTTTCTTTTTATTTAAACTTAACTTAACTTAAACACAGACAAAGACAAGGGGAGAACTGAGGACTTTTAAAGGAGGGAGAACAAAAGAGCAAACTACATAATCAAACACAGGTGGGGACAATCACAGATGATCTAATGAGGAACGGAACTAAACCAAATAAGGAAAACGAGGACTAGGGCAGACAGACATGTAACAGTATCTCCCCCTCCCAGTAGGCGCGTCTCGCGCTGTAACAGTTCCAACCGGGAGGGGGGATGGGCGCCCTGGATGCCGGAGCAGGACGGGGACCAAGACACAGAGGAGGCATCCCGGGCGGATCAGGGAGCTCCGGCGGCCATGGCAGGTCAGGAGACTCTGAGGACCATGGAGGGTCAGGGGACTCCGAAGGCCTTGGCGGATCAGGGGATTCCGAGGACCATGGCGGATCAGGGGATTCCGGCGACCTTGGCGGATCAGGGGACTCCGGCGGCCTTGGCGGATCAGGGGACTCCGGCGGCCTTGGCGGATCAGTGGACTCCGGCTTTGGCGGAGTAGCCATAGTGGCCCTGGCTAACACCCGGAACATGCATGGCCACTATGGCCAACAGAAGGACGGGTATATAGCCCCCCCCCCCCCCCCAAATTTTTTTGAGGACGTTAGGGGACATTAGTCTTAGTTTGGATTCTCGGGGGCGCTCGGACAGCACGGACTCTTGGGGGCGCTCGGACAGCGCAGACTCTTGGGGGGCGCTCGGACAGCGCGGACTCTTGGGGGCGCTCGGACAGCGCGGACTCTTGGGGGCGCTCGGACAGCGCGGACTCTAGGGGGCGCTCTTGCAGCGCGGACTCTAGGGGGCGCTCTTGCAGCGCGGGTTCTAGGAGGTGCCTTTGTGGCGCAGGCACTGGGGTGCGCGCTTGCAGTGCGGGCTCTGGGCGGCGCTTTTGCAGCGCGGATTCAAGGGGGCGCTCTTGCAGCGCGGAGACAGGGAGGCGCCTTCGTGGCGCAGGTACTGGGGTGCGCACTTGCAGCACGGGCTCTGGGCGGCGCTCTTGCAGCACGGATTCTAGGGGGCGCTCTTGCAACGCAGAGACAGGGAGGCGCCTTCTTGGAGCAGGCACTGGGATGCGCTCTCGCAGCGCGGAGACAGGGAGGCGCCTTCTTGGCGCAGGCACTGGAGGACTCTCTGGAAGCATTATCACTAGGGGGCGCTCGGGAGGCGCTGAGCTGGACGGGACCAGCGGAGGCGAGGATGGGCTGGACGGGACCAGCGGAGACGAAGATGGGCTGGACGGGACCAGCGGAGGCGAAGGTGGGCCGGACGGGACCAGCAGAGACGAAGATGGGCTGGACGGGACCAGCGGAGGCGAAGGTGGGCTGGACGGGACCAGCGGGCTTGCCATATGTTTAGGCGGGCTTGCCATACTTGGCGGGTTGGCCGCACTCTCTGTCGGTGGGTTGGCCGCTGTCTCTCGCAGCGGCGGGTTGGCCGCTCTCTCTCGCGGCGGGTTGGCCGCACTCTCTCTCGGCGGCGGGTTGGCCGCTCTCTCTCGCGGCGGGTTGGCCGCACTCTCTCTCGGCGGGTTTGCCGTAGCCGCGGACGGCGGCGGGAATTCGTGGGAAGCCGACGGCGGTTGGTGATGAGGAGTCGGGGATGATGGCGGGAGTGGGTGAGCCGCGGCAGACGGGTTAGTTCCGGCCCGGGCTCGGATACTTCCCAGACACCGAAAAATGGCCTCTCTCCAATTTAATCCCACGGTGTCTGGGAGGTCCATAGGACGGTGGTAAGTGGCCCCGAGCCAGAACATCTCGAAGATGGTAGAGTCCGGTAGCGTTGCTGCCGCGGCGAGTTCGCAGAACTCACAAACAAACAGGAAAAAGGGGAGATTCCGGAGGGTTAAGGCGGCAACTGCTTCCACGAATTCCATTTCTCTTTTTTCGGTCTGTGTTTCTGTTATGGTCGGATATGTGGTTGTGGCATCAAAATTGCGGCTGACATAAATTGTCAGCTTTGAAACTGTTAGTAATGATTGAAAATTTAAACATAAACCTAATGCATGACAATCTGATCAGAAAAATGTGAATCCCCAAAAGAAAGACAAAGAGGATTCACAAAAATGGGCCCTTTCCATAGATATCATAGCAAGGTGAACACAACTGTAGCTTAAAAAAATAGCCAATTTGTACACCACAATCAAACCTACCTTCAAATAATTTTCCCTGCAGCTGCATTTATCCTGATAAGACACATCTGAAGGTTGTGATGTTCCCCAGTGAATGAAATAAAAGACTGATGATGGTGATGGTGACAAGTTCTATTTCTCTTTCTTTGTGCCACCTCAGAGGAAGAAAGACAACAGGAGGGGAAAAAAGTTACTCACATTTTCTGTCACCAGTGGGCAAATGTACTTATAATGATTAGAATCATACTTAATACTACAGATATTAATCCCAATGTGAGGTCTATAAACGGTTAAAACTGAATAACATCTTACTGTAGTCTCTGTGTTGGGTGCCTGTTTTCCCTGAAAAACGTGCTTGACTTAAAATGTAAACCAGTATCTTATCATTAGCCGTTATCAGTATTTGAAGAGGTGTAAAGAAAAAAAAAATACTCAGAAACGGTCATCGACACAACAAATATAACATTTCTCAACTATCCTTTAGAATTCAGTGTTTCTGAGTGTAAATTGTTTTCTCATTCACTTTGCTAATTCCGATGGTCCTTTCCTTCTCACGAGTTTGAGTTTTAAACTAACTTAGCTGACATTAATACAAACGCAAAGCAAACTCAGACGCTGCATTGACATACATAATTTACTAGCCAGCGCTAATCGGAATTTTAGACTCTCACATAAATTATGGACACAAAACATAACTTTACTATGGTTTGACTGAAAAATGTTTTGTTACCTGATATCGCCATGTTTGCAGGACCACATCCAGTCTGCCCCTTCCTCTGTGTTCACACTCCAGCTTCTGTTCTCCATTGTCATGCCACAACTCAAATTAGTTTAAAATAAGACTTAACCGGAACTGACCGAGTAATCTCGCAGTCAAACACATCACCAAACTGACGTATTTTCAAATTTACTAGTAAGAAGGCGCGCACTTTTGTCATTGGCCAGTTTCGTGGATGACAGTCAGATTAACCAATCATGATGAAAGCAACCAGGTGAAATAACCAATTGCAATTGTTTTTTTTTTTTTTTTTTGGCTGTATTATTTGATAAATCGGTCAAATAGTGTTCTGAAGACATTGTATGAATAAAGGTTCAATAATGCATGGTAAACTGTAGGCACACACACAAAATTGTAAATCCACACAAAATCTCAATGCTCTTTTGAGATTAAAACTGCATCCATTATAATTATTGTTACTAATGATAATAATTATATGTGTACATTTACATTTGTATTTTTGAAGAGGTGTTTTGATCAAAATATCATAAAATGCTAATAAATAAAATATTAATGATCATAATAATTCAAGGCAGATATTTCTTGTTAATGATATGACATTGATTCAACAGATATTTTAATTTTCTTTTTTTTGTTGTAATGATTTTTTTTTTGTTAAAATCATTTTTCAATGATTTGGCAATAAATTTTATATCAACATTGCGTCAAAGTTAAAACAGCAACTGACATTATTTCAATCATATTTCAACTTTGAAGGTCGGTCATGTGCCGACTAGACTGAAAAGAAAAGTCTGTACTGTTGGTCCAAAAAAAAAAACTCAAGACAAAACACAATATGCTAACTGAAAGAAAGGGCACTTTATTCTGAACTCCTGTATCATGCAGCAAATACACATTCTGGATTTACATTGGATTTTCCCATCAGAAACATGAATTTCCATTCTATCTTTCTTCGCTTGGGCTATTTCATTATCTGTTACTAACCAACTGACCATAAAACTCTGGAGTACTTCTTCTTTTTTTTTTTTTTTTTTTGTTATCAACATTTTTTTATTTTTCATGCATAACATCCAAAAAATAAATAAATAAAAATACAAAATAATAATAATAATAAAAACAAACAAACAAAAACAACAACAACAACAGACACATACTCAATATCTCAAAGTCCAGTCAAAGGGAGGGAGAGAGGGAAGGACAAGAAAAACACAAAAGTCACTCCTTTATACAGTCACCTATATCAAAGAGAAAGCACTGCCAAGCATCAATGGTAGAAGGCTTGGCCCCATTGATTTGTGCTGTTGTACATTCACAAGTCACTATTTGCAGGAGGCTATGGATCCAATATGTTTTTCCACACATGTGCGGTGTAAACCAGTTTTGTATTATTGTCTTCTTCGCAGCTGTAAAACCAGCAAACAACATTTTCTTTTGCATTGAAGTTATACAGAGACCAGAATCATCATTAAGAAGACACAAACTTGGATTAACAGACCAATCCATTTGCAGTAAGGATGATCTCTGGAGTACTTCTGTGGAATCAGGCAGCTGTTGCTAGGGGTTTGAGTTCTGCATCTCAAAGCCACTATAATCCCATTATTTTGAAAGATAATTAGCCTTCTGTAACCCGTTCTTCATATTGCACAATGACCATTTTCTGGATATTTTGAACCATTTAGATTTTGAAATAACTATATGGAGATAAGCATGTGCTTTGCAGGCCATTGCTGATGGCACACTGGGTTTAATTTAATTTGTATATTCCAGGGCTCTTCAACTCCTGACTCGATCATGAGCTCTTCCAACAATTTTAAATGTACTGTTGAGTTTAGTTCTATCTCTAACCAAACACACCAAACAAGCTAATCACAGCGTTCAAAATTATTTGTGAATTAGAGACAGGTGTGTTTGTTGAAATTAAAGTATGCTATACACCGGCCCTCCAGGTCTGGAGTTGCCTTTTCACCTTATGTAGGCCCGCCCCTTTTTAGTACTGTGTTTGCCATCTTCTGTGATCAGACAGATTTATAAATGAACCGCTTGTTTTAAAATCGTCCTGGTCTACTGACATTTGTCAAGACATTTGCTTTAGACATTACAATGTTTATGAAAACTTTCGTTAACTCTACAATACATAAAGCCACTTTACCAGTTAAATAACTTAGACAGCGATGCCATAGAAATATACAGAGCTACCGCGCAAGTTCAAAGACAATATTATGAAGATGGTGACGCGCTTGTTTCTCAGAAGAATGAAGTCAATACTGTACTCACATAGATCCCAAACACACTGCCCAATCTGTACCTATTTGTGTACAGCCTAGGGCCCATGTAGTCAGCTTATATAGGACTGATTATGTTCGCTCATGTTTTATCCAGAATGCTTATGTCTTACCCAAGAGGGCCCCATATTAGTGATCTTCGGTTGTTCGGATTAGTTCGGATCTTACTGACTCTTTCCTTTGATCTCGTTCATCACAATGAACAAATCTTTATTCAAGTCATTTCGATCATTTAAGGGGTGTTAAATATTACATTTTACCAGCCAAATTCCCTGAACACATCCACCTACACAATCTTGATCATATTCCAAATTAGGAAATCATTATAATGCAGCCAAATATACTTTATGGGGAACATAAATAATTACTTTACCTTCAAAGTCTTTCATTCATTTGTCACATGACAGACATAATGAACAGATCATTCATGAATGACCCATCACTACCCAATATGTATTTCCCCATTCACAACCCATACAGAGATTACCCATGTGGGTACTACCTTGAGCCCATGTAGCCAACTTATATGGGACTGATTGTGTTTGTGTTTGCCAAACTATATGGGACCCATATAGTTTGGCAAAGAGGGCTCCGTACGTGTTTCCCCATTCAGAACCCATATAGAGTTTGCCTTTGTGGGTACTACCTTGGGCCAGTGTAGGCAGCCTATATGGGAATGATTGTGTTTGCCCATGTTTTACTCATATGGTTTGACCAAGAGGGCCCCATATGTGTTTCCCCATTCTGAACCCATATAGACGTTGCCTATGTGGGTTTTACCTTGGGCCAGTGTAGGCAGCCTATATGGGATTGATTGTATTTGCCCACGCCTAACCCATTGGTTAAACCCATATGGGCCCCATTTGTGTTGCCTATTTCAAGCCCACACACTCATTTCCCATTTGTGACCCAACTAGGACCCACATAGGGAGCCCATCTGTTTTTGATCATGTGGGACCTACTTAGCTGCCCCAAGTGGGCCCCAGATAAGATGCCCATTTTGGGACCATGCCCACTTGGTACCCATGTAGACCCAGCATAAACCATGTGGGGCCCACATATACATGTTGGCTGGGCTAGGGTGCACACTATCTAGATGATATTATAAGGTGCACTAGGACACACTACATAAGCAATGTTTTATTATTGGCCTCTAATTTGAATTTTTTTTTCTCTTCAAATCACGAAAACGTTTAACAAGCCTGTAAACATGAATTGTGACACATATGCTTAGCATAGACATTCTTCACATCATCTTTGCCTCAAACTGATGTTGGTCCCAAGCAAATGCATCAATATGCAATTTTAGGTTTGCTTTGAGCCGTTTGACGCCTGTTTAACCTTCCCAAGTCAAGACACCTAATTCAGCAGAATTTTCAAGTGGGACTGTTTACTCAAAGTGCTTCTCATTTCAAGCTTGTTTTTTTTTTTTTTTTTTTTTTAAATGCTTTGTATATGAAAGTACACATACATATAACAAACAACCCAAACAATATAATAACATACAGAATGTATGAAATACACCACAATGACCAGCAGCTCTGGTGTACAGAAGGACCGCTTCCATGCCAAACTCGCATCCACAGGCCCTTTCGCACCGCAGGAACCTTTTCATTGTACCCGAACTAATTGTGGAACTACCCACTTTTGGGCGTGTTCGCAGCGCGGAAACTAGGAACTTGTTTTAGTTCCCGGAACTCCGTTTGGAGGACCTAAATTAGCTCCTACTTCAGCGTAGGGTCTAAAACAGTTCCATTGGAACTATCGTGACGTAAGTGTACGCTGATTGGCTAAACGCATACGAAAACGCCCTCACCCACCACGATTTAAAACGCGGTGTACACGCATACTGTGTAAACATCGCATCAACTTGTATTTTGCAAGAATGGAGAACAGCGATAGATGGACGGACGCTGAAGTGCAGGCACTTTTGAACATTTTGAACTCCTTTCTGTTCTTTCAATCACTTGACGTATAAGTTACATCGACATTCCATGTCTATTATTGTGAAACCCGCAAGACACAACAAAAACACAGCTCCGATCACAGCGTCCTCCATCCTCCTGTTGTTAATGTTGTTCTTCTTTGTTTTCGTTGTTGAACGCTGCGCACAAATGACGTCACTGTTAACCAGCTTACCTCACTTCTTAGTACCCACTGTCGGAGCGAATGCAACCCTTTAAATGGTACTGGGAAATAGTTAGTGCAAAATCGTCCCAGTACTTTAAGTTCTGGAACTAACGTGGTGCGAAAGGGGCTCATGCCAGTAGCTGTCTGAGGACTGGCACTATTGAGATGAATAAGAGCCAGCTAGACATGAACGTCTTACAAAAAGTCACAGAGTGGCACCTTTAAAATATCTCAAATAGAATTTTAAGTATTGCAATAATTACAAGTGTTTTACTTTAGTTGTGATTGTGTCTGACATACTGTTGTTTTTGTGACCCAATGATTTTTATTATCAGTACTTAAAAGCTGCCTTGATCATGTGGACAAAAAGAGAAAACAAATCTTGGTTTGAGGAGAAACAGGCCCAGCCACAGCAGACAGCTCTGGATGGATGTGAGGAGGATGTGTTTTGGCTGCAGCTCTGCTGTGGATGGAGAGAGCGAGAGAGACGCTTGTATTGCTGTCATTGTGCAGTGCATCCCAGCGTGTTTCTGCTGCAAGATCAGCAGCATTACATGGAACACTGAACTTTCCTGTAATGGCTCAGAGTCTACAGAAACAAACTTGTGCATTCAAATTCTACAAGTAATTACAAAATTTTCACTCTAGCTGAGAGCATTGTTATAATAACGATGTAATGTTGAAATATATAATATATATTCTTTCCTAGGTTCTTAACTTTCTTGTGGCAATTTAAGGTAGTCCTGTTAAACCCTTGTGTATTCATCAACCCTTATTCAAGGAAGGGTTAGACTGTGGTAACACTTACCAGATCAGTGAGGAAAATGCCCTCACTTCCTTCTTTAACCCATGTGTGGTCTTCATTTTGGGTTGTGCACCCCAGGCAACAAAATGTGATTTTGTAACAAAAAAAAACAAAAACTTTTTTTGTTTAAAACAAATGTAATTTTACTCTGTTTAGTAATGGCTTTACTTCACATTTGTGTAGTTTTTGGAGGATTTATGATATTTTAAAAATGTATATAAACAAAATAAAAATATATTTTTTTATATAGGTTTTTATACAAAAAAACCCTGCTTTTTATGTAAAATTCACTTTATAAAAGATCCACATTTCTAACTTTCATTTCATAACATGGATCATTTGATCAAATGTGGGAAATGTTAATTTAATGTGGTCACTTTTGACCAGAGGCATTGATAGAGAAGGTGAAACATTCTCTATTGGATGGGCACCAGAAATTGGAGTTGTTTTTTCTGTTTGCTCTTCAGCCTTTTCCTCAATGAACACTTGGAGATTATTTTACAGCTCAGTTACACAAGTACGACATTTGTGAATTTGTGTTTCACATTGCTGAATTTTTGTGGTTACATGATCAAGGCTACCCTGAAGTATGCGTTGGATAGCTTTCATATCCTGTTGTACCTCCACCCGTAGCTGTTCCACCTTATCCTGGACTACAGAGGTGAAGGATTGTTCCATTTTTTTGAATTTCCTTTGAGATTATCATGCACTGCCTCCTTTGAGATTATCATGCACTGCCTTAATCAATTGGTCGGCCTCGACTGCCTCTTGTTGTTTAGCTGCGGTCATTAGGCTGACAACCTGTTGATTATTGGTCTCCACCTTTGCTGCAAGATCGGTGATCTGGTTCTCATGGTGGGAAGATGAGGCCTTCAGTACCTGAGTAATCTCATTTATAGTTTTCTCCTGTCTTTTCATGAATTCCATCAGATTGTCCCAGTTACCTTGCACATGAGCATTAAATTGTTGAATTCCCTTCCCAGGGGTTGGAAGGATACCAGGAAGATCATGCTGAGCCATTGAAGATGATGTAACATCCATAGATGTACAAATTTGCATACTGTCATGTTGTGGGGCCCAAGTGAGAGGTTGCACAAGGTGTGCTGCCTCCAAGAACAGGGGAGAGCATCCGCACCTGGGTTCCAGGAAGGGCTAAACTGTGTGGAGTGGAAATTTTATACATGGTTGGGTCACGTGGAGGAAGTCCTGAAAGGGTCTGAGTTTGTAAAGGAGGTGGTCAAATTGGAGTGGAAACACTAAGGGCATCAGGGGCATCAATTTCCACATAGGTGGCAGGTGGGGAAAGGGAAGTGGCCATGTCTTGTAATGTGTGGGAGTATTTGAAAAGTTGGGAATGAAAAAAATTAAATAAATGAAAAATTCAAGGTCTATGTATATGTTTGGGGCAACAGGGGCAAAATAATAAAAAAATAAATAAAATACAAAAAAAGTGTTATTCTCTACAGTCAATTACAGCATTTTCCAAACATCAAAAAATGAAAAAACCCAACAAATAAGACCAATAAATAGATTTGTAGTTTCCCAAATTAAAGTTCCCACACACTTTCTCAGTAAGAACAAAGTAAAAAAAAATCAGTTGACAAAGGTTATTCAAGAACACCACAGTATTTAAATTTTCACTCCAAAATCATAGATAATCACAGGGATTTTATTTTTTCTTTTCACAAAGGTTCAGTTACTCATCTATTCCCTCAAGAGTTTCACAATCCCAAAACGATTTCAGACATAAAAGTTAATGGATTCAAATATTCACATCCCACACATTTTCCAAAATTCAGTCACAAAATTTAAAATAGTCATAACCATTTATTTAGTTCATGTCCCTGTTCGGGCACCATTTCTGTAATGGAGGTTGTCTTGTCACAAAAAATAACAAAGGTTAAACACACACACACACAAAAAAAATATACTACCTGAAACAGGAACTGAACCTGGGTCACCCATGTGATGGCGCAGAGTCCTAACCGCAAGACCAGGCCCTGCTAATAAGAATGGTTGCACTCAGTCTTTACTCGACTCTCAGACCGAAAGCCAAGCTGGCAGTATGGGTGTCTAGAGTGACTCAGGAACATCAGCAGAGGAAGCCTGTCTCGGCTCCTTCCTTTCTGACAGCTCCCAATCGCCGATTTTAAAAGTATGGCGCAAAACCCCAGCTCAAATACCGAATTAACAAAGAAGCATTCACTGGCCAAGAGAAAATCCTCACAGGGGCTGTGGTTCATAAGGATCTGTGTTTTGTAATTTTGTAAAAATTGATTCCTGCTTTAGTTTCCTGGTCCCAAAAGGTATATACAGTACACATTATCGATTTTGTTGATTCTGATGTTTGGATAAAAAGCAGTGCTGGTTTAAGTTTGGTCAATGTTAGTATTATTAACCAGGTTAGTGAGTCTCAGAACCAGCTGAGAAACTTAAACTTCACTGAAGTGAAGGTTTCTGAAGACATAATGGAGAACAGCATTACCATCTCTTCAGAGGTAAAACATACACAAGACACAGAAATTTCTGCTGAGTTAATTATTATAACCGCTGTGACAACATTATGAATGCTGTGATTTACATGCACTGTAGTGAAAGTCAAGCAACCAATCAATCTCATAGAAATGTGCAAAACTAGTCATTTTCAGGAGCTGTGGTTTGTCTGAACGACTATTCAAGTAGTCTGTCTAGAAAGCCTTGCGTTATAAATGTGCAGCATGTCCACTAGCCCTCCCTCGGTGTCACTTAGCACAGGTTTTCAATAGTTTTATAGCAACACCTTTTTGTATTTTGCAGAGTGAAATTTATTACAATGCATTTTTTTTACATGCCAACTGGTCACCTAAATTAATGAACAATATCCTGTCGATCTTTCTGATATATTTTGTTATCTCTCTCTGTCTTTTCAGATTCTCACTTATGTCTCTCTCCTTTCTGAGGAGATGCTCCAGTTTAGGCTAGAGAATTTTCACATAATGTCTGATGTCAGTCTGTGGAGGAGGAGGAGGGTTTCTGAAGCTGAGTCTTGGTTCCTCTGCATCTACTTATATATGCTAGGGAGAGTTTACTTGTATTTTCTTTGCCTCTCCTAACCCTACACAGGATAAACTGCGTGGACAATGAATGGATGGATGTTTGGCTGCTGACATAAGTTTGCAACAGGCTTTGGCTAACTCTACCTCATTTACAATAACATTAAATAATGTGCACTGTCCCTGTTAAATACTCTAATAAAATAAATGACTTGGGAACTGACCCAGGAGGTATTTTAACAATACTCTACTGTGCATATAATTTGTATAGTTTTCTTTTGAATTGTTTGTAGTTCGTTGTCCTGTAGTAATTCTTAAATATAAAATATTTGTACATTTGAATGTATTTGTTTTTGAATGTTTACTGTTGCTCTTGAACATTTCTTTGCATTTAAATTATATTGTATCTAATTGTCTTTTGAATAAATCTTTTGCTATATATTTTAAAAAGACCAAAACGGAGTTAAAATTAGTTATATTAATCAATAACAAAAACAGACTTAATAATATAGCTGCAAGCAGCGATTTTGGGGCAAAGCCCGCGAACGGCCCATAGCACGGCGCAGAGCGGGAAGAGCGACACAAATTATATCTGTGAGGAATTCCAGTCAGGATTTAGATCGTATCATAGTACTGAGACTGCTCTCATTAGAGTTACAAATGACCTGCTTCTATCATCTGATCGTGGTTGTATCTCTTTATTAGTTCTACTGGATCTTAGCGCTGCATTCGACACTATCGACCACAACATTCTTTTGAATAGACAAAACTTTGTTGGCATTGGTGGAAGCGCCTTAGCATGGTTCAAATCGTACTTATCTGACCACCATCAGTTCATAGCAGTGAATGAAGAGGTATCATATTGATCACAAGTGCAGTATGGAGTACCTCAAGGCTCAGTACAGGGCCGTTACTTTTCACGCTTTACATGTTACCCTTGGGAGATATTATCAGGAGACATGGTGTTAGCTTTCACTGTTATGCTGATGATACTCAGCTCTATATTTCTTCGCGGCCCGGTGAAACATACCAAATTGAGAAACTAACGGAATGCATAGTCGATATAAAAAACTGGATGATGAGTTATTTTTTACTGCTAAATTCTGAAAAAACAGAGGTGTTAGTTATCGGACCTAAAAACCCCACATGTAACAACCTAGAACATTATCTAACACTTGATGGCTGCTCTGTCAATTCTTCTTCATCAGTCAGGAACCTAGGTGTGCTGTTCGATAGCAATCTTTCATTTGAAAGCCATGTTTCTAGCATCTGTAAAACTGCGTTTTTTCATCTCAAAAACATATCTAAATTATGACCTATGCTATCAACGTCAAATGCAGAAATGTTTGTTCATGCGTTTATGACCTCAAGGCTAGACTATTGTAATGCTTTATTGGGTGGTTGTTCAGCACGCTTGATCAGCAAACTACAGTTAGTCCAAAATGCAGCAGCTAGAGTCCTTACTAGAACCAGGAAATATGATCATATTAGCCCGGTTCTGTCAACACTGCACTGGCTCCCTATCAAACATCGGATAGATTTTAAAATCTTGTTAATTACTTATAAAGCCCTGAATGGTTTAGTTCCTCAGTACTTGAGCGAGCTCTTATCGCATTATAGTCCGCCACGTCCGCTGCATTCTCTAAACTCTGGCCGTTTGATAATACCTAGAATATCAAAATCGACTGCGGGCGGCAGATCCTTTTCCTATTTAGCACCCAAACTCTGGAACAATCTACCTAACACTGTTCGGGAGGCAGACACACTCTGTCAGTTTAAATCTAGATTAAAGACCCATCTCTTTACCCTGGCGTACACATAACACACTAATACGCTTCTATTATTCAAATCCGTTAAAGGATTGTTAGGCTGCATTAATTAGATCAACCGGAACCGGGAACACTTCCCACAACACACGGTGTACTCGTTACATCGTAAGTAGAATGGCATCTACGCTAATATTTGTCTGTTTCTTTCCTATGATCAGATGGTGGATCAGCACCAAGAGATGATGTCTGCAGCCCTGATCGTCAGCGGAGACCAGGACACCCAGATGACCCCCAGAGACCTCGATTAAAATACACTAAAACTAAAAAATATAACTAAAAATATAATAAAATACCTAACTACATAATACTACTATTGTTAGAACCTGAAACTTTTGAACTGTGGGTGTCGTCTGGTCAGAGGAGAACTGGCCCCCCGACTGAGCCTGGTTTCTCCCAAGGTTTTTTTTTTCTCCATTCTGTCACAGAGGGAGTTTTGGTTCCTTGCCGCTGTCGCCTCTGGCTTGCTCAGTTGGGGACACCTAATTTCTAGCCGATTTGATTGCTCATATACTATTTAAACTAAACTGAGCTAGACAATGACATCTCTGAATTCAATAATGAAATGCCTTTAACTGAAAATTAAATGTTTAATCTTATTATATATTACTGACACTCTGTCCTCCCATTTGATACTGTTAAGTGCTTTGACACAATCTGTATTGGTAAAAGCGCTATATAAATAAAGGTGACTTGACTTGACTTGACTTTCCGCTGTTGCCTCTTGCTTGCTCAGTTGGGGACACTTAATTTCTAGCGATTATTGCTGATTTGACTGCACAGATACTATTTAAACTAAACTGAGCTAGACAATGACACCTCTGAATTCAATAATGAAATGCCTTTAACTGAAAATTGAGTGTTTAATCTTATCATTATACATTACTGACACTCTGTCCTCCAATTTGATACTGTTAAGTGCTTTGACAATCTGTATTGTTAAAAGCGCTATATAAATAAAGGTGACTTGACTTGACTTGACTTGACACTGGCGGAAATAGAACGTTCATCAAAAAAGCAGATAGGTTCAGAAGCGCAGAAGTTATTATTTCCAATAATCAGAGTAAGGACTTAATCGCATTTTGATGTTTACATGTCAAGAGCGAAGCTCTTACTCCCGTTTACATGCAATTTCCATTATTCTTATTATTCGCTAAGAATTGTGGTTAATTTTTTTACTGCCATTATTCACATACCCCACTGGACAGCACAAATGATGGACTCAGAAAGAGCAGTGTTACTGGTCGCTGTTTTAATTTATTTACGTCTAATGCATAATGATTTTGTATGGCTGTATTCCACGCTTTTTCGGCGCCATAGAAATGTGATAGAATTTGTTTACCTACGCTGCCGTCGCGTTCTGCTCGCCCTTTCTGGATGAGGGAAAGGAACAGAGACTGCTGGCAGCTTGTTGTGTTTTCCTCAGAATGCGATGCTTTCTTCCCCTCCATCGTTTCTAATCTCCATATTATTACAGGTGCGTGTCACGTTATTCATATATGTCACAAGCGCATGCGCACTTTGGTCAGAGCGGCAATACTGCGATTAAGGTGTTTACATGCCTGTATATTCCGATTAAAATCGGCGTACGCCACCTATGTTAATATGATTATGCTTGCTGCGATTATGAGCTTAATCGCATTATTTAGATCGAAGTATTGCGTTTACATGAGGTAAAGCATAATCGCAATATCGACCAAAATCTCATTATAATCGCATTAAGAGGGTCCATGTAAACGCACTTATTGTCAGAATCAGCATAATCCAGGGAACAAAACAACATAAAAATTACACATTTTGGACAACATTTTCAAAAGTTCAAAAGCTTCAAAAGTGCTTTTGCAATAATTGTTATAGCTCTGGAGCACTAGGTGGCGCTGTTGTCATTTTTCCGGTGTACCTCAAGGACATCATGTTCATGATCCCTACCGATTTTTGTGCAGATATGTCAAATGGTTCAAAAGATATAGCAATTTATGACAAATTTCAAAATGTTGGACATGTGGTTCAGCCAATCCTGGCAAATTTGATTCGGCATGGAATCCATGGACACAAATATTATGACTGACAGTTCAAAAGTTATAAGCGAAAATGTGAATTGTTGGTATGTCACAACCCATAGGTGGCGCTGTTCCCAACTTTGGCATGGATCCTCAGATCATGGTATTGATGAAGCGAACCAAGTTTCGTTTCGATTGATCAAAGTTTGGCCGAGATACAGCTTCTGAACCAATTTTGGGTCAACTGTTAAGTTAACATCATCATAACTTTTGAAAAAATACTAATAAACAAAATCTGTTCAGTCATTTCTGTGTGGCTCAGTCCAAAGATCATCTGAGCCAATTTTGGGAAGAATTGGACAGATTTTGAAGGAGGAGTAGCGAAAACAAAGAATACTGTACTTTTTAAAATGGCCACAACTGTAATGGGTAGAGTCTTAATGTAAGCTATTGAATGTGATCAGCATGAAGAGAGTAATCAGGTGCACTAAGTTTCATTTTTCTAGAATTAGGGGTCCAGGAGTTATTACCATTTTAATGTTGAATTTTTGAACTGGTGGTGGCGCTATAGAGTTGGTCCTAGAGACCCCAAAGTTCGTCAGATCACTATTCTTGGCCATGACTACAAGTGCGCCAAATTTCATCATTTTCCTATGTTCCCTTCATAGGGCTGCCATAGACTCCCATTGGACAAAAATAAAATCATACAATTACAATAGGGCCTACAGCCCATTCTGGGCTTGGCCCCTAATAAATAATACCGGTAACAATATTAACATTTATATTTTGGCAGATGCTGTGAAGTGACTTATTTTAAATATTTTTATCAGTTCATGTTTTCCCCATGACCATGGCTTTGCTATGTTGTAATTTGAGCAACAAGAACCTACTGATGATCTCACGTTCCCAAGCAATTCTCTGCAATCCGATCCAAAGTTGGTTAAATTTTGGTTAAGGTTAGGGTTACAGTGTGACTTAAGGTGTCCTTCCAAGCAGCCACTATCACGGATTCAACCAACCTGAGCTCAAGAATGAGACCAGGCATGACTCCCAAGGTTTTGTATGCATGAATGTTTATTAGCAACGGGTCAGAAGTCACTGAACACACATATTATTTTAACAAATGCATAAAAATTAGGTTACTTTTTTTCTGTTTGGTCACACTCACCTCTGTCTTAAGCATATATCCTTTTATTACTAATCAGAAGCAATTCTCCACAGTCACTTCCCATGTCTAGAATACTGTATTTTAAGACAAATTCGTTTTAGCACACCTGTTTAATTTTCCTCAACTTTCCTGCGTATAATGAAACATTCTACACTAAATGCACTAATTACATTTATTCACTGAGCAGATGCTTTTACACAAAGTGACTCACAATTGAAGAACATCGCAAGAAGTGTGATAGAGAGAGAGAAACCAGAGGGACTCCTGTAGTGATGTTATGTTGAACACCGAAGCTCCGAAGCTTGTATCAAAAAAACCCCACACATTTCACATTGAAGTGCTGTATCGGAGCTTGATTCGTTTTGCCAAAAGCACGTGATCTATGATGTCCGAAAGCTTCATTCGCCTGAAAACCACGTGACTGCTTCAGTATCTGGTTCACACGACGTGAACCTCAGCGCCGTTTCCTTTACATTATAATGCATTAGCATTGGTTTCTTTTTATTGTAATTTATATATTAAGGTCAAATGAACTTTGCTCATGAAATAACAGTCTAAGGGCTGAGGCAGAGATAACATAGACAGATCACAGTGGCAGTACACCGACACAAAGGAATGACTTTAACAATGGCCATTATTTTTATACAATAAGTTAAACCAAGGAATCAGTTGTAGAACCAGATGTGAAACCAGCAGCTGTAATGGAACACAGCACTTTGGAAGGTGTTATTCATTTTTATGACCATAACATGGCCACAGCATGAACCTTTTTAAAAAGCTTTGATTAATGAACCTTTTTCTGATACAATTGGGTTGAAAGCTTCACTGGTTCAGAACGCTTCACTTCGCCATCACTAAACTCCTGTAATCAACTTTTATGTCTGTGCTGTGGTGCATCATGGGATATGGGAGAAACCAAGTGAAGGGGACTGTTTTTGTTTTAAAATTGAATGGCTGTGCAATGGTGAAATACCTATAAATTACTGTTGAATAGCAATAATTCGTGGATTAGAGCATGTACAAAATCTTATCAGCTTGGGTTTGGGCATCTAGATGTGGTTGTTTGGTGAATTTAATTCCTGGTTGTTTGCCCTGTCAATGGTTGTGGCCATGAGTATAAATGTCCACCAGCTGAGCTTGCGCGGAACTGTCAGACTGAAATAGTAGTTGGAGAGTGAATTACCTGCTGAATATTTAAATTTAATTTTTTATATAAAGAAAAAAATGCTGTTTATTTTTCTGTTGTATTTTATCTTGAAGTTAATTTATCTTGCTTATTTGTGTTTTTAATGGTAATGGTGCATATTGAATTTGAATAAATTCTTATTATTGAGCACAGTTTGCCTGTGTGATCCGGATATTAAGAGCTGAGCCAAGAGAAACCGCTTCAGAGGAAAGTAATTGTTCAGTTGTAATAAGTATTCTGAATGTATAAATTTCCATATTTGCATTTTAGTTCATCACTATAGTATCTTTTTGCTTTTCCCTGTTAAGACTCGATGCTGCCACATTTTGAATGTATTTGAATCTTATTTTTATTCACAAACGATCTGTGACTCTGAGGATTAAGAATCGCTTTCTCAGATGCTTCGCTGTTGCTGAAAATGGGTGAGTAGCATTAATTTAATTCTGAACTTTGCTGAATCTTAATGGGTTACACTGTGGATACAGACCAAATACAGTGGTTGCAAGGCATTGATGTGCATTTATTTGACTAAAGCATCATGGTTTTTAAAACCCGTGATTAATATTAAGATGGTAAAATGGATTTGTTTAAAAATGTAATTACTGGAACTATGCATAAATGTCTGTTCAATAATTTGTGGATTAATGCATGTACAAAAAGTTTATAAACCTGAGATTTTGTTATTTGATTAATGTAATTCCTGGTCACTTGCATCCCCGTCAATGGTTGTGCCCATGAGTATAAATGCTCACAAGCTGAAGTTTCACAGGATTGTCAGTGTAAAATGGAGGTTGGAAATTGAATAACCTATTGGAGATTAAAAAAATATTCTCACTCACAGTGAAAATTTCAATGTTTGTTTGTACTTTATTCTTTTAATTATTTACCTTGCTTGTATAACTGATTTTAATGGTACTGAAACATCTAACCCAGTGGTGGCTCAGTCCTGCAGAGTTCAGCTGCAACCCTAATCAAACACACCTGTGTAACAGGCTGTGTTTGAAATGCCATACTATCATACTACTCTTCCTATTTCTGCAGTATCCAGTATGTATGCTGCGCATAGTATGCAAATTTTCTGTATGCATGAAATACCCGGATGACCTACTATATTTGCCAAAATCTGCTAAATATAACTCAAGTACACTGAAATCAGTACAGAAGCTGTGTTCCGAATGGCATACTATCATACAACTCCTGCTTTATTGCAGTATGCTGTGTGAATACTGTGAATAGTATGTGAATTTTCTGTATGCATGAAATGCCCGGATTACCTGCTATATTTGCTGAAATTTGATGTATGCATCTGAAGACACTGCGTGGGATACTGTTTCCCAGAACCCAACGCGCTCCATGTGACGTTTCATCTTCAAACGCGTGAGTGAACTGGAGGCGGGGAATAGTTATAAATGTAAGACTTGTATATGTATGTATATACATCAAACTACAAACCATCGCTGTGCATGTAAAAACAATATCATTAGTAGGACATAAATTGTACTTTAATCTCTACGGCCCTTTCCTGATCAAGTCAAATCACGTCACCTTTATCTCTGTAGCGCTTTATACATCGTTTCAAAGATATTAAATAATAATATTAATATTGCAGTAATATAATATATAAATAAAGTTAATATTTCAATTATGCAAACAGAATTAAATTCCGCTGTCAAGCAAAAGAAACGAGTGTATTTACTCTAAGGACAAATAGACCAATTTGTTAGCCGAGGCTTTTTACATTAACTCCGCCCACCAACGCCTGGCTGCGATAAACAGCACTGCAGAAGACACGTGTATTATTATAGTATCAGTGGCGCAGTGAGTAAAAGACGTGATACGTGTCCAGTTGATGCGAGCGATCCGAGTTCGAGTCTGCCTTTTGTCAATCTCGTGCAACTCCTTTTCCCATCACATACCAGATCAGAAAGGCATTTGTTTTCAATAAAAAAATAAGTAAATATTTGAAAAGTGGAAATTAAACGCCTCATTAATAATACCACTGTTTAGCTGTAGGTAGGTTGTCCCAGTAAATTGGCGTTCATCAAATAAAATGTATGATAATTATCGCTCAATGAGTTATTGCACACTGTTTTATAATGTATTACTGTAGTGAAGTATAAATATCTACACACCTGTTGGTAAAGAAAATGCTGCTATTTTAGTATAAACAGAATTTATCATTAGTTGCACTTAGTGTAACTAGAATATATCACTTTTTCTAATTAGTGTAACTAACAAAAATATCAAAGTTCAGTTAAAGACAGCTCAGTGTTGATTCATGTAAAGTTCTTCAATTATGAAATGAGTTCAACTGGTCAATATAGCATTGTTTACTAATATGAAGCCTTCTTAACAAGCCTTTGTAAAAAGAATAGTTAGCACATTTGGTTGTAAGGTAACAACCTTGACAGCTGTGCTGAATTAATGTTTGTGTCTGTCATGTGACAATTAAGCATACTATATCTGAAACATTGGTTGCTTATTGTATACTGTTTCACACACTATTCTTTAAAAAACAGTAGACAGTATGCACTGTGTACTGGGCAGTAAGCAGTAAGCAAGTATGCCATTTCGAACACAGCCACAGTCTTCAGGCTGTTACTACTTGAGTGCAGCTGCAGTTTTATTCCTCACTTGTAGGGGGCAGCCTTAACCTTTTTTGTGAGTATGGATAATTGTAGTAGTTTAATGGAAGAAGAAAGTATGGCTACCATTTGGTAGTTTGCCAATGTGCAGAGTAGCAGCGTTTGGGCTGGTTTACTGCGTTTGGGGAAGGCCCTTGTTGAGAAACATTTGTTTTATTCCATACTCAACTGTGAGTATGGTTACTTTTGTTACATCCATTTATTTATGAAAGTTATTTTTGATTAGCCATTTTGTAAAGCAAACCTCTTTGGTATCTTTTTTTCCTGTGGTTAATTGGTTAATAATTGAGGTAATTTTCTGTTGGTAGAAGGGTCTTTTTTGTTAAGCTTAAAGCATATGTCAGCGATGTGGCGTGAACTTGGATCTTCGTTTGCTGGCGTTGGCAAGGACTAAAGTCAGCCTGTTTGGTGCCCTGCCTTGTGTTTGTTGTAAGGACTGCTTTGATGCTCTACAATACGGATTATAACCATGCTTCAAGGACAACATTGACTTCCGTTATCATCTCCATTGAATTCCTTCAGTAACTAACATAATTACAGATAAGACTGTTCTCTTTGTTTTTTTTGCACATATAATGCTTTCACACAAAAGAACTTTATTCATAGTGTGATCGAGATGGGGCAGATTTTGATCTCCGATGAGCAAAGGGTGTTTGGTTGATATTGTGTTTGGTGCAAAATATGTATTACTTTTCTACTATCATTTCAATTGAAAGGAATACAAGTTCAGAAAAAGAGTTTTGTGGCTGCCTTATTTTATTAAGTAGGATAATTCATCGTAGATGTTTGGAAACCCACCCAAAAATCAGATATGTAACTATCATTGGTTTGAATAATAATCTGAACAGTTATACCTGAACCAGCTAATCAAGGTCTAAGGGTTGCTAAAAAGCTATAGGCAGGAGAGTTTTTGTCTGCACGCACAGTTTGAGTGTGACACAGATGTTAAGAGCTTCATCAAGCTAAATCGCCTCAGAGGAAAGTATTCAGCATGTGTTGTGAATGCATATTTCCATAACTGTGTTTCAGTTTATCACCATTGTATTTTATTTTATTTTTTGTCAATTTCAGGTAAGACTCAGTGCTGACATGAACTGAAGGAACTTGATTCTTATTTTATTCATAAACGATCGGAGTGCTTGAGGATTAATTGTTAATTGCAATTTCAAATGCTCTTTTATTGCTTTAAATGAGTGAGTAACATTCAGAAATTCACCCACACAAAGCTTGTATAGATTTATTTGTATATTTATTTGGTTCTGAGCAGTGCAGAAACAATGGTTTAAATTGTGGATGTTGACCAAATGCAGTGGTTGCAAAGCATTGCTGTGAATGTGATTTAATCGGAGTAAAGCGCTATCTTTTCTTAAAGCCTTGATATTTAACATCCTCAATGTTGTGGTGACTGTACAAATTGGAATTCATAAGAGTAAATGTGTTTTTGATGCAAGTTATGCTATTTTTTTTATAGTGTGTTTAAGTGCGTGTGTGTTTAACTCACTGCTCTCCACCAACATGTGTGTACAGCGGTTTGGCACCTCCATAGTCTCAGATCTGAAGCTGCTGTCAGCTCATCTTTTGCTGGACTGAGACCTTGATTGTACCAGAGGACAACATTTAACTTTTTTTTTTTTCCCAGACCAAACAAGCATGTTTGCTTTCTGTATTATCTTGAAATATTAACTTTCTGTTTAAGCAAATTTTGCATTTCAGATCTATTTTTACATCGCATGTAATTTTCTGCAGGTTAGCTGGGATCTTTCAGTTGGATGTGTTATCCTTTACATTGAGTACTTTGGTATTTGTCTGAATAAGTCTCAAGGCATCAAGGTCATTTATAGACTTTGGTTCAACAAGACACTGATGCCCTCCTCTCTCTCACAAGTTCACCTTGAACAGATTTCCTTCTCTTAAATACCTTGAAATTTTATCTCTATGCATCACCTTTGAGTTTGTAGTTTACATTTAAACCTACTGTCTCAAACTGTTTTTTTTTTTTAATAAATCAGAACTAGCCTGTTTTTTTTCTTTCTGTTCTTAGTGCACTTTATTTTATGTATTCTTAAATGATTTAATTTACTTCAAATCAATTTTTCAATTTCAATTCCTTGGTTTTATTTTTATGTTTGTTTTTATGAATATTAATTTTATGTAAAGCACTTTGTATTACCATTGTGTATGAAATGTGCTATATAAATAAACTTGCAAACTACAACGCAAACATCCACACTGAGGCAAGGCATGTCAGTGTTACGTTGACCTAGTTTCTTAGTTCCCTGACAGAGGGAGTTTTGGTTCCTTGCCGCTGTCGCCTCTGGCTTGCTCAGTTGGGGACACCTAATTTCTAGCGATTATCGCCGATTTGATTGCTCATATACTATTTAAACTAAACTGAACTAGACAATGACATCTCTGAATTCAATAATGAAATGCCTTTGACTGAAAATTGAATGTTTAATCTTATTATATATTACTGACACTCTGTCCTCCAATTTGATACTGTTAAGTGCTTTGACACAATCTGTATTGGTAAAAGCGCTATATAAATAAAGGTGATTAGTTAATTAGCTCACATGTTTCTGTTTCCCCTTGATCACTTTGAGTACTTAAAGCCTGTGTTCCCCCCTGATTCTTTGTCTGCTATTATTTCATCTGTGTGTTTGCTACCCCTCGTTCCTGGATTGTTTCTGTTTCTTGTATGGTTTATTATTAAAAATATTTTAATAATAATAATAATAATAATATTACTCCTCGTCGTGCACCTCATTAGTATAGCACACTGTAACAGTATAGCAGACCGAAAAACTGGAGTATTTGTAAGCAGCATTTTTCTTTCTTTATTTTTTGTTTTTTGTTCCCTCTCCAGGAATGGCCTTGTCAGCTGTCCAGCTCCTGTGCCTGGAGCAGATGGACCATTTGCTGGAGGACCATACCAGGGACTTTCTCGATCTGGCGGGCTTTACCCACTTCCCGGACTGCTTGCTCTGTGTTTTCTACATCTCCAGCCGTCACCCCGCTATACAGAGATACTGCCTGAGCCCGCTGCGAAACATCCTCTGACCAAGTGCGTGAGCCGGCAACATCGTCCATCTTCGAGGGAGTGTTGTTGGTGTGTTCCCTCCCAGCCTCCCTCTCCCGCCTCCTCTCAAACCAGCTAGTTCCTCGCCTCCAGTTCCGCTGATGCCTGTCAGTCCCTCAGCTCACCCTCTGTCAGCAACTGCCATTTGCTCTGTTCCGCCGCCTCGGGACTTCCAGTCTACAGCTCCGCCCAGACATGCGGATCCCCTGTCTCCACTTCCAGCCTCCGAGCCTTGGACTACACTTCGGTCCTCTGACCCATCTGCTCTGCCTTGGCTCCTGGCTCCTAGCTCCCTCATCTCCACCGTTGCCTGTCATCTCACTGGTTCCACTGGGCTCCTTCGTCCCTCCGGCTCCGCCTTGGTCAGTCGTCGACCGTCTGCCACCTCGGGATTCCACTCATCTGGCTTTGTATCATCAATCCATCCCTCCGGCTCTGTCAGGCTCCTTTTTCCCTCCAGCTCCACCTTCATTCTCAGTCGCACCGGCTCCACCGCGGTCTTCCGGATCCCCACCCTTCTGCTCCTTTCCACCTGGATCTCCACCTCCAGCAGCTCAGTCTCCATCAGTCGGCCCCTTCTCCACCATGGCTCCTCCTGCCGTCAACTCCGCCATCCTGGCTGGCCTCAGGATTGCCACCTGGCTCCTCCTGCTTTGGGCTCCTTCCTCAATCAACTCCACCCTGGCCCCATGAACTTTGTCCCTTCCCCATTGCCTGCCCTTCTCCAGCTCATCGCCCACCTCCATATTTGCTTCTTTTCCGACAGGCAGTGTGTCTAGATGATGCTGAATTTGATTTCAAATCAATTTTTCTATTTCAATTCCTTGGTTTTATTTTTATGTTTGTTTTTATGAATATTAATTTTATGTAAAGCATTTTGGGTCCCACTTTATATTAGGTGGCCTTAACTACTATGTACTTACATTTAAATTAATCATTCAGTACAATGCACTTATTGTGTACATACACGTTTTTACATTGTACTTATATTTTTAAAAATACCTATATGTAATTACATCTGTAATTAATTTCTGTAATTACATTTATAGTTACACATAAACCTCCTTATACCACTTAACCTGTCCCTAACCTTACCCATATCCCACCTCAATAGCAGCAAAAGCGTTTTGCAATATAGTATGAACACAATAAGTACACTGTACTTATTTTTTGATGTAAGTACATAGTAGTTAAGGCCACCTAATATAAAGTGTGACCACATTTTGTATTACCATTGTGTATGAAATGTGCTATATAAATAAACTACAGCACAAACATCTACACTGAGGCAAGGCATGTTAGTGTTACTGTTACGTCCAGAGCCGTAAGGTTCTGTTGTGTGAACCCTGTGTCTTGTTTTCTCTCTCTCTCCCTCCCTGCAGAACCTGTATCTCCCACCTGAGGCTAATTAAGATCCCTGCAGTGATTGGAAAATGGGAGAGGAGAGCGAGTATTTAAACTTCAGCTGCTACTCAGACCAGCAGTTGGTGGTGGCTGGATGGTGTGCGACGGCTGAGAACTCCTCTCTAGACTTCAGACTTTATTGTGAAGCCCTAATTGGTGCTTTGATGTACCTTTATCTAAATTGTGTTGAGATTGTTGAAATAGAGTTTCTGCTGTTGGTTTCGTTGATTACAGCTAAGACTGATCCTTAATCTACAGAGAAGTGAGTGTTATCTTCAGTAGCCCATATTAAATCTTAAGCTTTAATTTATGTCTTTTTGTTTTGGGTTCAGTAGGAAGTTGGGTGCCATTTTGTTTTGCATTACTTATTTTCTCCTAGTTATGTTAGTTTAGGGAGTTAGTTTAAATCTGCTGTATTTTGTCGTCTTTTCTTTGAAGCTTAGTCAGTTGGTTTACACAGTTAGCTCCTTTATGTTTGTTATTTTGGCCTTGCCCCCTTCTGAAGTTAATACCCCCTTCAACGTCACTCCTGTTTAGATGGTAAATAAAAACTTCTCTTTTTGCTGAACTACCGTGGCTGTGTGGGTTATTGTACCTTTGTTTTTTTTCTGGGTCTGGAGGCGTTTTCTCTGCTGTTCCTCACCATCAACCATTTTTAGTTCTGTTGCAGTCTTCCCTAGACCCTTTTAGACCGTAACAGTTACGTTGACCTAGTTTTCTTAGTTCCCTGATTAGTTAATTAGCTCACCTGTTTCTATTTCCCCTTGATCACTTTGAGTACTTAAAGCCTGTGTTCCCCCCCTGATTCTTTGTCTGCTATTATTTCATCTGTGTGTTTGCTACCCCTCGTTCCTGGATTGTTTCTGTTTCTTGTATTGTTTATTATTAAAAAGACTCTGTTTGGGCTTTACTCCTCGTCTTGTACCTTTTTTTTTTTTTTCTGGGTCTGGAGACGTTTTCTCTGCCATCGCACAGTGCCTCACCATCAACCATTTTTAGTTCTGTTGCAGTCTTCCCTAGACCATTTTAGACCGTAACAGTTACGTTGACCTAGTTTTCTTAGTTCCCTGATTAGTTAATTAGCTCACCTGTTTCTATTTCCCCTTGATCACTTTGAGTACTTAAAGCCTGTGTTCCCCCCCTGATTCTTTGTCTGCTATTATTTCATCTGTGTGTTTGCTACCCCTCGTTCCTGGATTGTTTCTGTTTCTTGTATTGTTTATTATTAAAAAGACTCTGTTTGGGCTTTACTCCTCGTCTTGTACCTTTTTTTTTTTTTTTTTTTCTGGGTCTGGAGACGTTTTCTCTGCCATCGCACAGTGCCTCACCATCAACCATTTTTAGTTCTGTTGCAGTCTTCCCTAGACCATTTTAGACCGTAACAGTTACGTTGACCTAGTTTTCTTAGTTCCCTGATTAGTTAATTAGCTCACCTGTTTCTATTTCCCCTTGATCACTTTGAGTACTTAAAGCCTGTGTTCCCCCCCTGATTCTTTGTCTGCTATTATTTCATCTGTGTGTTTGCTACCCCTCGTTCCTGGATTGTTTCTGTTTCTTGTATTGTTTATTATTAAAAAGACTCTGTTTGGGCTTTACTCCTCGTCTTGTACCTTTTTTTTTTTTTTTCTGGGTCTGGAGACGTTTTCTCTGCCATCGCACAGTGCCTCACCATCAACCATTTTTAGTTCTGTTGCAGTCTTCCCTAGACCATTTTAGACCGTAACAGTTACGTTGACCTAATTTTCTTAGTTCCCTGATTAGTTAATTAGCTCACCTGGTTCTGTTTCCCCTTGATCACTTTGAGTACTTAAAGCCCCTGATTCTTTGTCTGCTATTATTTCATCTGCGTGTTTGTTATCCCTCGTTCCTGGATTGTTTCTGTTTCTTGTATTGTTTATTATTAAAAAGACTCTGTTTGGACTTTACTCCTCATCGTGCACCTCGTTAGTATAGCACACCGTAACAGTATAGCAGACCGAAAAACTGAAGTATTTGTAAGCGCCATTTTTCTTTCTGTTTATTTATTTATTTTGGTTTTTGTTCCCTCTCCAGGAATGGTCTTGTCAGCTGTCCAACTCCTGTGCCTGGAGCAGATGGACCATTCGCTGGAGGACCATACCAGGGACTTTCTCGATCTGGTGTGCCTTACCCACTTCCCGGACTGCTTGCTCTGTGTTTTCTACATCTCCAGCTTAAGCGAGCGGTGTAAGGCACACCTGCCAGAGAACGGTCCCAAAGAAGATTTCACCATTTGTGTGGAGTGGGTGCAGGAGAATAATGGACTGTTTTTCTCCATCAGCCCCTCAGAGGAGGATATCACCAGCCCCACGCCCGAACCAGAGACCAGCCAGCCGTCACCCCGCTATATGGAGATACTGCCTAAGCCCGCTGCGAAACATCCTCTGACCAAGTGCGTGAGCCGGCAACATCGTCCATCTTCGAGGGAGTGTTGTTGGTGTGTTCCCTCCCAGCCTCCCTCTCCCGCCTCCTCTCAAACCAGCTAGTTCCTCGCCTCCAGCTCTGCTGATGCCTGTCCGTCCCTCAGTCAGTGCCTGCCATGCGCTCTGTTCCGCCGCCTTGGGACTTCCAGTCTACAGTTCCGCGCAGACATGCGGATCCCCTGTCTCCACTTCCAACCTCCGAGCCTTGGACTACACTTCGGTCCTCCGACCCATCTGCTCCGCCTCGGCTCCTGGCTCATAGCTCCCACTCGTCTCCACCGTTGCCTGTCATCCATCCCACTGGTTCCACTGGGCTCCCTCGTCCCTCCGGCTCCGCCTTGGTCAGTCGACGACCACCTGCCACCTCAGAACTCCACTCCTTTGGCTTTGTCTTATCAATCCATCCCTCCGGCTCTGTCAGGCTCCTTTTTCCCTCCAGCTTCACCTTCATTCTCAGTCGCACCGGCTCCACCGCGGTCTTCCGGATCCCCACCCTTCTGCTCCGTTCCATCAGGATCTCCACTTCCAGCAGATCAGTCTCCGTCAGTCGGCCCCTTCTCCACCATGGCTCCTCCTGCCGTCAACTCTGCCATCCTGGCTGGGCTCTGGATTGCCACCTGGCTCCTCCTGTTTCGGGCTCCTTCCTCCAACTCCACCTTGGCTCCATGAACTTTGACCCTTCCCCATTGCCTGCCCTTCTCCAGCTCCTTGCCCACCTCCATATTTGCTTCTGTTCCGACAGTCAGTGTGTCTAGATGCTGAATTTGACTTCACAGTAACAGCCTGCTGCAGCAGTTAGTTGTCCCTTGGTGTATGTTTGTGTTAGGTTGCATTGTCCATATTTGTTTGTATTTCATGTCTGGGAAATTATAAATGTGTGTATATATATATATATATATATATATATATAAAAGAAATAAAATGAGTAATGTGAAGTGTTTTCCCCCCCCCCTTTTTTTTCTTTTTAGGGGTAGTCTTTTTAGGGGTAGTCTTTTTAGGGGTAGTCTTTTTAGGGGTAGTCTTTTTAGGGGTAGTCTTTTTAGGGGTAGTCTTTTTAGGGGTAGTCTTTTTAGGGGTAGTCTTTTTAGGGGTAGTCTTTTTAGGGGTAGTCTTTTTAGGGGTAGTCTTTTTAGGGGTAGTCTTTTTAGGGGTAGTCTTTTTAGGGGTAGTCTTTTTAGGGGTAGTCTTTTTAGGGGTAGTCTTTTTAGGGGTAGTCTTTTTAGGGGTAGTCTTTTTAGGGGTAGTCTTTTTAGGGGTAGTCTTTTTAGGGGTAGTCTTTTTAGGGGTAGTCTTTTTAGGGGTAGTCTTTTTAGGGGTAGTCTTTTTAGGGGTAGTCTTTTTAGGGGTAGTCTTTTTAGGGGTAGTCTTTTTAGGGGTAGTCTTTTTAGGGGTAGTCTTTTTAGGGGTAGTCTTTTTAGGGGTAGTCTTTTTAGGGGTAGTCTTTTTAGGGGTAGTCTTTTTAGGGGTAGTCTTTTTAGGGGTAGTCTTTTTAGGGGTAGTCTTTTTAGGGGTAGTCTTTTTAGGGGTAGTCTTTTTAGGGGTAGTCTTTTTAGGGGTAGTCAGGTTAGGGTTAGGGTTAGGGTTAGGGTTAGGGTTAGGGTTAGGTTAGGTTAGGTTAGGTTAGGGTTAGGGTTAGGTTAGGGTTAGGGTTAGGGTTAGGGTTAGGGTTAGGGTTAGGTTAGGTTAGGGTTAGGTTAGGGTTAGGGTTAGGGTTAGGGTTAGGGTTAGGTTAGGGTTAGGGTTAGGGTTAGGTTAGGTTAGGGTTAGGGTTAGGGTTAGGGTTAGGGTTAGGTAATAGAGTTAAATACGAAATTGCACCACCTTATATAAGGGGGTGCACTTACTAAGGCTAGTAAGAATGAGTTAAGGCCAGGTACTAGGAGGCTGAAATTTGGTATATATACTAATTAGAGGGCGCCCGATCGTTTGCAAATAGTTTGGAAGCTCTAGCGCCACCAGGCGTCGAGATATGGTATTGCACCCCCAGTTGTCTTGTACATAGAGTGCTGAAACTTGGTATATATACTAATTGGGCCGCCTCAAGTCGATTGCACTTGGTTTGGTCTCTCTAGCGCCACCAGGTGTCGAGATATTGTACTGCACCCCCACTTGAGTTTCGCGCGTCTGCGGGTTCCGAGTGCTGTCAGAGGCTCTTGGGTAGGTTAGGGTTAGGTAATAGAGTTAAATGCGAACTTGAGCCCCCACAGTTGAGCCCTTAGGATGGGGTGCACTTACTAAGGCTAGTAACAGGACTCTGAAATTTGGTATATATACTAATTCGAGGGCGCCCGATCGTTTGCACATAGTTTGGAAGCTCTAGCGCCACCAGGCGTCGAGATACGGTATTGCACCTCCAGTTCTCTTGTACGTAGAGTGCTGAAACTTGGTATATATACTAATTGGGCCGCCTCAAGTTGATTGCACTTAGTTTGGTCTCTCTAGCGCCACCAGGCGACGAGATATTGTACTGCACCCCCACTTGAGTTTCGCGCGTCAGCCCAAGGTTTAAATTTCTCTTTACAGCTGGTCAGCCCTAGGCTTGGACAGTCGTATGTGGGTGGGTGTTGGTGCAATGTGCTGTCAGAGGGTCTTGGGTAGGTTTAGGCTGGTCTTTGGAGGGCCTCTGTTGGTTCTGAGTGCTGTCAGAGGGTCTTGGGTAGGTTTAGGCTGGTCTTTGGAGGGCCTCTGTTGGTTCTGAGTGCTGTCAGAGGGTCTTGGGTAGGTTTAGGCTGGTCTTTGGAGGGCCTCTGTGGGTTCTGAGTGCTGTCAGAGGCTCTTGGGTAGGTTTAGGCTGGTCTTTGGAGGGCCTCTGTTGGTTCTGAGTGCTGTTAGGGTTAGGTAATAGAGTTAAATGCGAACTTGAGCCCCCACAGTTGAGCCCTTAGGATGGGGTGCACTTACTAAGGCTAGTAACAGGACTCTGAAATTTGGTATATATACTAATTCGAGGGCGCCCGATCGTTTGCACATAGTTTGGAAGCTCTAGCGCCACCAGGCGTCGAGATACGGTATTGCACCCCCAGTTCTCTTGTACGTAGAGTGCTGAAACTTGGTATATATACTAATTGGGCCGCCTCAAGTCGATTGCACTTGGTTTGGTCTCTCTAGCGCCACCAGGTGTTGAGATATTGTACTGCACCCCCACTTGAGTTTCGCGCGTCAGCCCGAGGTTTAAATTTCTCTTTACAGCTGGTCAGCCCTAGGCTTGGACAGGGTTTGGACAGTCGTATGTGGGTGGGTGTTGGTGCAATGTGCTGTTGTGTGGGTGGTGCTAATCACCAGTAGAAGACTGGGCTCCAATTAAGGCCTGTTAGCCCCAGGCCACCGTCCCTGCGTGCTGTCCTAGTGGACCCAGGGGGGCTGGATACTTACGACTCCCCCAAGTGACCCTTCGTTAACACCGCAAGGTATCCCAGGTCACCCAAAAAGAGTTTGAGAGAAAAGGTCTGAGGCCACCTAAACAGCAAGTCGGGGCTCAAACTGGCGGATGCACATTTCTGTACAACAAGCTTCTACCAGTTATTACCCCTAGAGTAATTGCAAGGATCAGACCGACATTATCCTTACGGGAAAACCGCTGACTGCAAAAACTCCTAGGCTGCAATAGGCAAAGCTGGTCTGAGGAACCCCATTCCTTGGAACACTTGTCTCATTCATGGTGAGTAACTTGTTCAATCCCACAATCCCCTGCTCTTCCTGTTTTTTCCTTCCTGGTCGAATTTTAATACAAAAAGGATGATTTCTACTGTTTTTTCAAATCTTTTCTGAAATTTTAGATAGTTTTTCTCATTTTATCACTGATAAAGTAACAACACTTAGATTTACAATTTTTTGATTTTTTTGAAAACTCACCGTCATGGAAACAAACGTGTACATTGGGTTAGTACAGTCCTGCAAGACTGAATCATCAAAACTTTCACCCAAAGTTTTCCATGTGGACGACTGAGAATGTCAGTGACACTCAGTTGATTTGGGTGGACTGGCCACCACCCAAAGTTTTCCATGTGGATGACTGAGAATGTCAGTGACACTCAGTTGATTTGGGTGCAATGGCCATTAAATGTGTGTGTGTGTTTTTGTTTGTGTTTGTGTTTGTGGTTGAGGTTGAGGTTGAGGTCGAGGTCGAGGTCGAGTTAGGGTTAGGGTTAGGGTTAGGGTTAGGGTTAGGTAATAGAGTTAAATGCGAACTTGAGCCCCCACAGTTGAGCCCTTAGGATGGGGTGCACTTACTAAGGCTAGTAACAGGACTCTGAAATTTGGTATATATACTAATTCGAGGGCGCCCGATCGTTTGCACATAGTTTGGAAGCTCTAGCGCCACCAGGCGTCGAGATACGGTTAGGGTTAGGGTTAGGGTTAGGGTTAGGGTTAGGGTTAGGGTTAGGGTTAGGGTTAGGGTTAGGGTTAGGGTTAGGTTAGGGTTAGGGTTAGGGTTAGGTTAGGTTAGGGTTAGGGTTAGGGTTAGGGTTAGGGTTAGGGTTAGGGTTAGGGTTAGGGTTAGGTAATAGAGTTAAAAACGAAATTGCACCACCTTATATAAAGGGGTGCACTTACTAAGGCTAGTAAGAATGAGTTAAGGCCAGGTACTAGGAGGCTGAAATTTGGTATATATACTAATTCGAGGGCGCCCGATCGTTTGCACATAGTTTGGAAGCTTTAGCGCCACCAGGCGTCGAGATACGGTATTGCACCCCCAGTTCTCTTGTACGTAGAGTGCTGAAACTTGGTATATATACTAATTGGGCCGCCTCAAGTTGATTGCACTTAGTTTGGTCTCTCTAGCGCCACCAGGCGACGAGATATTGTACTGCACCCCCACTTGAGTTTCGCGCGTCAGCCCGAGGTTTAAATTTCTCTTTACAGCTGGTCAGCCCTAGGCTTGGACAGTCGTATGTGGGTGGGTGTTGGTTCTGAGTGCTGTCAGAGGGTCTTGGGTAGGTTTAGGCTGGTCTTTGGAGGGCCTCTGTTGGTTCTGAGTGCTGTCAGAGGGTCTTGGGTAGGTTTAGGCTGGTCTTTGGAGGGCCTCTGTTGGTTCTGAGTGCTGTCAGAGGGTCTTGGGTAGGGTTAGGCTGGTCTTTGGAGGGCCTCTGTTAGGGTTAGGATTAGAAAAGAATCCAAGAGCTGAAGCAATGTCCAGGGTTAGGGTTAGGGTAATAGAGTTAAATGCGAACTTGAGCCCCCACAGTTGAGCCCTTAGGATGGGGTGCACTTACTAAGGCTAGTAACAGGACTCTGAAATTTGGTATATATACTAATTCGAGGGCGCCCGATCGTTTGCACATAGTTTGGAAGCTCTAGCGCCACCAGGCGTCGAGATACGGTATTGCACCTCCAGTTCTCTTGTACGTAGAGTGCTGAAACTTGGTATATATACTAATTGGGCCGCCTCAAGTTGATTGCACTTAGTTTGGTCTCTCTAGCGCCACCAGGCGACGAGATATTGTACTGCACCCCCACTTGAGTTTCGCGCGTCAGCCCAAGGTTTAAATTTCTCTTTACAGCCGGTCAGCCCTAGGCTTGGACAGTCGTATGTGGGTGGGTGTTGGTTCTGAGTGCTGTCAGAGGGTCTTGGGTAGGTTTAGGCTGGTCTTTGGAGGGCCTCTGTTGGTTCTGAGTGCTGTCAGAGGGTCTTGGGTAGGTTTAGGCTAGGTTAGGGTTAGGTAATAGAGTTAAATGCGAACTTGAGCCCCCACAGTTGAGCCCTTAGGATGGGGTGCACTTACTAAGGCTAGTAACAGGACTCTGAAATTTGGTATATATACTAATTCGAGGGCGCCCGATCGTTTGCACATAGTTTGGAAGCTCTAGCGCCACCAGGCGTCGAGATACGGTATTGCACCTCCAGTTCTCTTGTACGTAGAGTGCTGAAACTTGGTATATATACTAATTGGGCCGCCTCAAGTTGATTGCACTTAGTTTGGTCTCTCTAGCGCCACCAGGCGACGAGATATTGTACTGCACCCCCACTTGAGTTTCGCGCGTCAGCCCAAGGTTTAAATTTCTCTTTACAGCCGGTCAGCCCTAGGCTTGGACAGTCGTATGTGGGTGGGTGTTGGTTCTGAGTGCTGTCAGAGGGTCTTGGGTAGGTTTAGGCTGGTCTTTGGAGGGCCTCTGTTGGTTCTGAGTGCTGTCAGAGGGTCTTGGGTAGGTTTAGGCTAGGTTAGGGTTAGGTAATAGAGTTAAATGCGAACTTGAGCCCCCACAGTTGAGCCCTTAGGATGGGGTGCACTTACTAAGGCTAGTAACAGGACTCTGAAATTTGGTATATATACTAATTCGAGGGCGCCCGATCGTTTGCACATAGTTTGGAAGCTCTAGCGCCACCAGGCGTCGAGATACGGTATTGCACCTCCAGTTCTCTTGTACGTAGAGTGCTGAAACTTGGTATATATACTAATTGGGCCGCCTCAAGTTGATTGCACTTAGTTTGGTCTCTCTAGCGCCACCAGGCGACGAGATATTGTACTGCACCCCCACTTGAGTTTCGCGCGTCAGCCCAAGGTTTAAATTTCTCTTTACAGCCGGTCAGCCCTAGGCTTGGACAGTCGTATGTGGGTGGGTGTTGGTTCTGAGTGCTGTCAGAGGGTCTTGGGTAGGTTTAGGCTGGTCTTTGGAGGGCCTCTGTTGGTTCTGAGTGCTGTCAGAGGGTCTTGGGTAGGTTTAGGCTAGGTTAGGGTTAGGTAATAGAGTTAAATGCGAACTTGAGCCCCCACAGTTGAGCCCTTAGGATGGGGTGCACTTACTAAGGCTAGTAACAGGACTCTGAAATTTGGTATATATACTAATTCGAGGGCGCCCGATCGTTTGCACATAGTTTGGAAGCTCTAGCGCCACCAGGCGTCGAGATACGGTATTGCACCTCCAGTTCTCTTGTACGTAGAGTGCTGAAACTTGGTATATATACTAATTGGGCCGCCTCAAGTTGATTGCACTTAGTTTGGTCTCTCTAGCGCCACCAGGCGACGAGATATTGTACTGCACCCCCACTTGAGTTTCGCGCGTCAGCCCAAGGTTTAAATTTCTCTTTACAGCCGGTCAGCCCTAGGCTTGGACAGTCGTATGTGGGTGGGTGTTGGTTCTGAGTGCTGTCAGAGGGTCAGGGTTAGGGTTAGGGTTAGGTTAGGGTTAGGGTTAGTTAGGGTTAGGTTAGGGTTAGGGTTAGGGTTAGGTTAGGGTTAGGGTTAGGTTAGGGTTAGGGTTAGGGTTAGGGTTAGGTTAGGGTTAGGGTTAGGTTAGGGTTAGGGTTAGGTTAGGGTTAGGGTTAGGGTTAGGGTTAGGGTTAGGTTAGGGTTAGGTTAGGGTTAGGGTTAGGGTTAGGGTTAGGGTTAGGGTTAGGGTTAGGGTTAGGGTTAGGGTTAGGGTTAGTTAGGGTTAGGGTTAGGGTTAGGGTTAGGGTTAGGGTTAGGGTTAGGTTAGGGTTAGGGTTAGGTTAGGTTAGGGTTAGGGTTAGGGTTAGGGTTAGGGTTAGGGTTAGGGTTAGGGTTAGGGTTAGGGTTAGGTTAGGGTTAGGGTTAGGTTAGGGTTAGGGTTAGGTTAGGGTTAGGGTTAGGGTTAGGGTTAGGTAATAGAGTTAAATACGAAATTGCACCACCTTATATAAGGGGGTGCACTTACTAAGGCTAGTAAGAATGAGTTAAGGCCAGGTACTAGGAGGCTGAAATTTGGTATATATACTAATTAGAGGGCGCCCGATCGTTTGCAAATAGTTTGGAAGCTCTAGCGCCACCAGGCGTCGAGATATGGTATTGCACCCCCAGTTGTCTTGTACATAGAGTGCTGAAACTTGGTATATATACTAATTGGGCCGCCTCAAGTCGATTGCACTTGGTTTGGTCTCTCTAGCGCCACCAGGTGTCGAGATATTGTACTGCACCCCCACTTGAGTTTCGCGCGTCTGCGGGTTCCGAGTGCTGTCAGAGGCTCTTGGGTAGGTTAGGGTTAGGTAATAGAGTTAAATGCGAACTTGAGCCCCCACAGTTGAGCCCTTAGGATGGGGTGCACTTACTAAGGCTAGTAACAGGACTCTGAAATTTGGTATATATACTAATTCGAGGGCGCCCGATCGTTTGCACATAGTTTGGAAGCTCTAGCGCCACCAGGCGTCGAGATACGGTATTGCACCTCCAGTTCTCTTGTACGTAGAGTGCTGAAACTTGGTATATATACTAATTGGGCCGCCTCAAGTTGATTGCACTTAGTTTGGTCTCTCTAGCGCCACCAGGCGACGAGATATTGTACTGCACCCCCACTTGAGTTTCGCGCGTCAGCCCAAGGTTTAAATTTCTCTTTACAGCTGGTCAGCCCTAGGCTTGGACAGTCGTATGTGGGTGGGTGTTGGTGCAATGTGCTGTCAGAGGGTCTTGGGTAGGTTTAGGCTGGTCTTTGGAGGGCCTCTGTTGGTTCTGAGTGCTGTCAGAGGGTCTTGGGTAGGTTTAGGCTGGTCTTTGGAGGGCCTCTGTTGGTTCTGAGTGCTGTCAGAGGGTCTTGGGTAGGTTTAGGCTGGTCTTTGGAGGGCCTCTGTGGGTTCTGAGTGCTGTCAGAGGCTCTTGGGTAGGTTTAGGCTGGTCTTTGGAGGGCCTCTGTTGGTTCTGAGTGCTGTTAGGGTTAGGTAATAGAGTTAAATGCGAACTTGAGCCCCCACAGTTGAGCCCTTAGGATGGGGTGCACTTACTAAGGCTAGTAACAGGACTCTGAAATTTGGTATATATACTAATTCGAGGGCGCCCGATCGTTTGCACATAGTTTGGAAGCTCTAGCGCCACCAGGCGTCGAGATACGGTATTGCACCCCCAGTTCTCTTGTACGTAGAGTGCTGAAACTTGGTATATATACTAATTGGGCCGCCTCAAGTCGATTGCACTTGGTTTGGTCTCTCTAGCGCCACCAGGTGTTGAGATATTGTACTGCACCCCCACTTGAGTTTCGCGCGTCAGCCCGAGGTTTAAATTTCTCTTTACAGCTGGTCAGCCCTAGGCTTGGACAGGGTTTGGACAGTCGTATGTGGGTGGGTGTTGGTGCAATGTGCTGTTGTGTGGGTGGTGCTAATCACCAGTAGAAGACTGGGCTCCAATTAAGGCCTGTTAGCCCCAGGCCACCGTCCCTGCGTGCTGTCCTAGTGGACCCAGGGGGGCTGGATACTTACGACTCCCCCAAGTGACCCTTCGTTAACACCGCAAGGTATCCCAGGTCACCCAAAAAGAGTTTGAGAGAAAAGGTCTGAGGCCACCTAAACAGCAAGTCGGGGCTCAAACTGGCGGATGCACATTTCTGTACAACAAGCTTCTACCAGTTATTACCCCTAGAGTAATTGCAAGGATCAGACCGACATTATCCTTACGGGAAAACCGCTGACTGCAAAAACTCCTAGGCTGCAATAGGCAAAGCTGGTCTGAGGAACCCCATTCCTTGGAACACTTGTCTCATTCATGGTGAGTAACTTGTTCAATCCCACAATCCCCTGCTCTTCCTGTTTTTTCCTTCCTGGTCGAATTTTAATACAAAAAGGATGATTTCTACTGTTTTTTCAAATCTTTTCTGAAATTTTAGATAGTTTTTCTCATTTTATCACTGATAAAGTAACAACACTTAGATTTACAATTTTTTGATTTTTTTGAAAACTCACCGTCATGGAAACAAACGTGTACATTGGGTTAGTACAGTCCTGCAAGACTGAATCATCAAAACTTTCACCCAAAGTTTTCCATGTGGACGACTGAGAATGTCAGTGACACTCAGTTGATTTGGGTGGACTGGCCACCACCCAAAGTTTTCCATGTGGATGACTGAGAATGTCAGTGACACTCAGTTGATTTGGGTGCAATGGCCATTAAATGTGTGTGTGTGTTTTTGTTTGTGTTTGTGTTTGTGGTTGAGGTTGAGGTTGAGGTCGAGGTCGAGGTCGAGTTAGGGTTAGGGTTAGGGTTAGGGTTAGGGTTAGGTAATAGAGTTAAATGCGAACTTGAGCCCCCACAGTTGAGCCCTTAGGATGGGGTGCACTTACTAAGGCTAGTAACAGGACTCTGAAATTTGGTATATATACTAATTCGAGGGCGCCCGATCGTTTGCACATAGTTTGGAAGCTCTAGCGCCACCAGGCGTCGAGATACGGTTAGGGTTAGGGTTAGGGTTAGGGTTAGGGTTAGGGTTAGGGTTAGGTTAGGGTTAGGGTTAGGGTTAGGTTAGGTTAGGGTTAGG